>LTAE01005974.1:3428-19065 GCA_001647135.1 Pontederia paniculata | reverse complement strand
CTCTCTCTCTCTCTCTCTCTCTCTCTCTCTCTCTCTCTCTCATTGAGGACTGGAGGAGGAGAAGATGAATGCCAGCAGTGATCAAGAGAAGAAGAAGATCTACCATGGGAGAGAAACAAGGAGAATGGACATGAACGAGGAAGAAGTTAGATCATCAATAATAAAGTATTTAAGTAGGACCAGTATTAGGGTTTTCTATATGTAATAGGATGATAATTAATATAAGCTCATGTCACACCTCTTCTGGGATTAATAATTGTTTTAAAAGAATCATCAATCCTCGGGTGAAAAAATTATAGTAACTAGATCTCGGACACGGACCATGTCATGTACAGCACAGTCCATCATTCTGTGAGTGACACCATAGTCAATCCAGGACACGGGCTGTGTAGATTTTTGATGTGGGCCATGTTCCTCCAATGAACACGATGAAGGAAAACCATAACCCTAAAACAGTTTGTGTCGCCTGAAGGCGCGACCCATGTTCTTCATAGAAAAATGGCGAAGGATCTCTAACTAACCCGGACCATGTGACATTCTAACATGGACAAGGTTCCTTGCATCAACTCAAATTGGACATCAAACTGATATAACGCGGACCATGTCGTTGGGAACCCGGACTATGTTCGGTGGAACCCCGTCCACTTTTGAACCAAACACCACTCAGAAAGGCAACACGGGATTGTGTCGTCCTTCACACATGTTGTGTTCCCTCACAGAACTCCCCATTAAACTAGCTTGTACCTTGTATGTATCTAATTTGTTTATACTAATTGGTTGGATAGGATTTCATAAACAGTGTATATATAGATGTCTTTAAATGAAAACCTAGCTCAACTAATGGTAGGATTTAAAAGATGTGATGCATTATGATTGAATTTATGTAGGAAAAGGATGACCCATGGTGAATTGAGGGATTTATCACTATTGTTAACAAGGACCTCATAAGTGGGTTAATTAATTGAGTTCCTTCAGGAATTATTGTTCATGGAATTTTATTTAGGTCAAAGAGATACCTCATAGTCCAGCTATCCATAAGGCGTCGTAGCCAATTAGAATATTCAATACATTGATAAGATTCAATATTGTGTGTAGTGATTGTTCTCACTTAAGGCAAGATAATTAAAGAAAGGATAAATTGGTCATAAATTTATAGGTGGCTTGAATATATTGAATGAGAACTATATGGGCATCATAAGATGATATGCAATTGATATTTCTACCACTAATGAATTATGATATTGGAAGAAGATGTAAAAGGGCAACATGAAACCTGAGGTAATTGATTAATGAAATTGTCACATTAATTATCCATTATAGTTAATGATATAGCATATTTAACATAATAGACCCCATTGTCTGACTTTATTCCTTTACACATTGAGAACTTTACATATGATTTTTACCTATTGGGCATCATAGCTCATGGGAGGTTCCCTCCCTTGCGAATTTAATTCTCAAGAAAATAGGTCAAAGTAGGTGGTGATGGCGTAGCGGGAGCGTGATGATGTTCATGATGAGGTGGCTTGCACATGGCATAAGTCCTAGTATAGCTTATGTTTTATCTTTTGCATTATTCTGTCTGTAATGTTGACCAGTCAAATGGATCAATTGTCAAGTCAAACTAGCAAAGTAGTAGCATCTCCAGGGTGGGCATTCTGCTAGGTGGCGGGATGTGCTTCTGGGGGCGTCATAGAAGGTATTAGAGCCTATGGGAGGAACTTCTTAACTATCTCTAGGTATGTAAAGGTCCATGTGCATGCATCATGAAAAATCACCATGCCATCAAGAAAAGTGTAGGTCGAGTCCTAAGAAGATTATCAAGGGAAAAAGGAAAAAAGATTTAATGTTTAGGGTTTAAGTGTGATATGCATTTATTGTTAATGCATATGGTTTAAAGGCATCTCGCTAATCATAAAGCAACAAATAGATAGATGGTATGACTAAATTCGAGAATGAATTCATTTAAGGAGGTTATAATGTAATACCCTCAATTTTAAAAAGCGAATAATAAACGAAAGACAAGATAAGAAAAAATATGATATGATATAATTAGGGTTGGGATCAGGAAAAGGTTAAGAGTCAAAGTTAAATTATTATCTTATTTATTTTCCAATCAACTTAATATTCCTAGTTTTATCCAAATTAATTCCTAAGGATCTCCTAATCATAATATAAGTTAGTCTTAAAGAGTTTTAATCACATACAAAGTATTTATTGAGGAGTTTCACTCTTATACAAATTATAACCTAGGACTTTCTTTCCCTATAAATAGTGAAAAACTCCTCCTCCCTTCTCATAATTTCTCTCTCTCTCTCTCTCTCTCTCTCTCTCTCTCTCTCCTCTCTCTCCTCACAGCAACAAATAATCATGGAGGTGAAAAGGAGAAAATGCCAACACGGATCGTGTCCAACTTGGACACAGGTCGTGTTGCACCCAACTTACAAAACAAGGCAAATTATGAAAGGAAAGGTCCAACATAGACCGTATCCAAATTGGACATGGGCCATGTTGAACGCAGCATGCGAAATAGGAACGAGAAATAAAAGGATCGACATGGGCGGCCGTGTTGCACTCATGATATGACAACTAAAGGGGAACAAATGAATGAACCATGTCTAATGTGTCGTCTCCGCAGGATAGAGTCTTGATGTGATGAAATTAAGATTATGAATTTGAATATATCTTAAACCACCCAGTGCTCCTCTATATAAACTTGTGTCACGAATCCTTTTTCCCCTTAAGCCATCATTATTTTCATAACCCCCAGGAAGCCCTGGACTCTCTCTCTCTCTCTCTCCCTCTCCCTCTCTTTGAGAACTAGAGGAGGAGAAGACAGATGGCAAAAGCGATCAAGGGAAGAAGAAGATCTACCACGAGAGAGGAACTAGGAGAATGAACGTGAACGAGGAAGAAGAAGTTAGATCATCAATAATCAAGTATGTAATTAGGATCAGTATTAAGGTTTTCTATATGTAATAGGATGATAATTTTTAATGGCCCGAAATAAAGTCTAAACACGCGGTCGAATCAATATTCGACACCCAATCAGGTGGATCCAAAAATCTCAACGATAAACAATAACAATATAATACTATAAACAATGAAAAACTTGTTAATAATAAATATAATCACTATAAGACTCATTAACAATAAAAAAATATTTATACATATACCATGTCCAAGTACCTCAGGAGCAACACTACCGTGATCCTTCATTCTCGGTTACCTGCACGGATTAAGAATGCAGGGGAAATTCATCCCAGTTAGTCATATGTAGCAGTCATGTTTAACATAAGAGACCTAACATTGGTCTCAAAGATCATATCAATAAATGTACATTTCAATAATCAATAATATACTAGATATATAAACTATCCTAGTATAATCAAAAGTTTTCAATGGACTAGTTTGACTGAGCACATTATGGAAGTAGTCTTTTAACTATTTTGATAAAGACAATTTAAATATGGCATCAGACAGTAACAATTAATAATATGCTACATGAGTATTTTACTCTAGCATAATCAATGTCATCTATGAGTACTAACTCTTATTAGTATATTATGATAGTTGATGCGAAAAATGCGAACACAGGCAATTTCATGCTAGCAAGTGCATTAGTCGTTCATGTAATACAATGTGAGAGTAGAGTCGTCGATCCCACGAGGAATTATATAACTACCTAATCAGATTTCAGGGCTAATGAGAGATAACATCAATTTCAGGATAATGTTTTAGAAAATTTATAATATGTAAATATAATTAATAATAGTAGTAATATTATGGGATGATGACTAGGGTCTGGATAATACTAAATTCAAGATGAATACTTCAGAACATTGTACAACAAACGTATGTAAGATGAAAAGCAATTACTGAATCTTCAAATGGTTAGGCAAACCTAAGTTATGAATTTTCTTAACGGGTAACTCAACTATCTTATATTAAATAATCCAGAAAATACCCCTTAACGGGTCTATCATCAGGAAGAAAATATAAGATGAAGTAAGATGTTTTCCTATACTATTAAACCACCCTTAATAGATTGACTTAACATACCACAAATGACAACGTCCTTAAAGGATCAGAATCGCAGGACATGAATTGCAAATAAGGTTGACCACACTACACAGTTAATGATCAATAAGTCACTCAGAAATCTCAGGCAAACATGTTCATGAAGAAACAATTAACTAAAACTCTCGAAAGCTATACAAGTTTTGCAGTAGCAATAATATCAAAGCATACAAACTAACATAGAAAATATTCAAAAGAGATTGTCTTGATTACATAAAGGACTTTGTTTCAACAAAGTATGAAACAAGAGATTACTCCTCTGGATGTCGAGAAGATGCTGAACAGCTCCTTAACGGATGAATGATATGATTCCTTCTCAGCAGTCCTTCGGAATAGCCTTTGTTCTCTGGCGTTCTTCTCTAGTTGACGGCTCTAATTATCTAGTCTCTTCAACCTAGCCTCCTTTCATCCCCCATTCAGGTTTAGATGAACTCGTTTTATAGCTTCTCCGAAATTAGGGTTTCCTAAGGCCAAATCTTAGTTGCATCTGAACCTTTGGATCAAATCCGCTTCCCAATCAATGGTGATGATGAAAAGTGCAATAAAAATTTATCCCAAATCCTCATAAATATGATAGAATCTAATATTTAAAGTCTTCAATCGAATCTCAAACTTTCTGACCGACAAATCATATCAAAATCTCGATTAAAATAATTTGTGTATCTTCACCATGGCCCGTGATAGGATGTCACGGCTTGTGAGTATAGATGGCTTCAATGTTTCTCAAGTAGTCACATCCCATGATGATAAGTCATGGCCCATAACCCGGGCTCAGGCTACAGGCAATTGGGACTTTTGCTTCTCTCACAGCCCGTAAGTACTTATCACGGCCCGTAATGAATCTGGACTTGTAATCCACCACTCCGGTAACAGTCGTGATATGAGGTAACGATCCGTGATATTTACCTTCACAGCTCGTAACGTGTTGTCACGCCCCGTAATGATTTGAAGTTGAAGTTGCAGCGCCTCGGTGAAAGTCGTGATATGATCATTGCGGTTGTGAACTTCAACACAACAATTGGTAATTGGTCATCACAGACCGTAACATATGAGTTAATGTTGTAGTACTCTCGGTGAAGGTCGTGATATGATCTTAACGGCTCGTTATGGACTTTCCTTCAGCAAATTCACTTCATCACAGCCCGTAATGGGTTGTCATAGCCCATGATGGCTTCCGATTGTTGATTTCTTCTTCATGAGCATGTCCTTTTTCGATATCCAGGTGCTTCCAACCTTTTCTTTGCCTTTCCACATGATTTCCTACAAAATAGCACCAAACAAGAGTACATTTTGGACTTGAACAAATATAAACAAATAAAGATAGAAATTGATGCATGCTATGTGAAAATGACTCAAAATCATGCCTAATGCAAGCCCTAAAATATGTTGTAAAAGGCATGCATCAATAGTCATTATTATTACTATTCAATCCTATTGATAATTAGTGTTTGATCTTTACAATTATCAATGTTGTTATGAGCATCAATAAGTACCCCTAGGTACATAATGTATTAATATCAATGATAAATAGCTCATAACCAATCAATGATAAATGAAGTTTATCTTTTACTTCATTTTCTTATCAAATATCATATGAAATTTTCGAAGTCCCTCTTATGTCTTCCTAAAGTCGTCCCATGTAATCGTCCTCAATAAACTGTCTCGATATGTCAAGTGATATTTATCAATGATCGATAATTTCATCAATCAATGTATGTTTGTTTATCAATATATTGAAGACATTGGCCATCCACATCTAGATCATAGATCAATGATTTAGAAATATCCCTAGGTGTAGTTCAATCAATTCTACAATCGATACGAGAAGCACAATACAATCATCAATACATAATATATAATTATTCAATAAATAATATTTCATCATAATCATTATTATTATTATTATTATTATTATTATTATTATTATTATTATTATTATTATTATTATTATTATTATTATTATTTTTATAGGTAACTCATGATTTCCTAATTACTATTAATGATTAGAAATACTATATGCTAATTAAAAATAATCAACTAGTGACTATAAATCAATGATTTCTAATCATCATTTACAATTAATAATTATCAATAAACTAAACAAATATGACTCGTTATTTTACCATGGGGACCCGTAGTGCAAGTCGAGCCCATAGCACACTCACATACGCTACGTCTTTGGTACACTACGGTTTAACCTTAATAGAGTTGTCATCTTTCAATTCTTAGATTTCAATCAATACAATACTATGAATCTTCAATTAATATTGTCAATGAATCGTAATGGATCACTACCACATACCTTTGTCTTGTTTCCTTTCTCTTCTTCTTTTGTAGTGATCCATAGTTGTTGTGTCACCTTTCTATCCATTTATCATCAACTTGACATTTGTCAACCTCGACAATAAAGACAATAAAAATTTAGACTTATCATAAAATAACAATTCCAGCCCAAGCTTAATTTTAACTCTATATTTGACAACTTAAATGATATTGGATTTAAAATTCATAACTTAAATTATAGACTTCATATTCAAGTGAGACCAATTTTATTTGAATTAGACCTTTGATGAGTGGCTAAAAACATCACTTTTTCCCCCTCATCTATGCCACATTTTATCGTGTGTTGCATGCCACTTGAGACCTTGCCAACTTTTTACCAAATTGAAAAATTTCTATATTTGACTAATACATTTTTAGAAAATATTGAATTTCATTATAAAATTGAGATTATTGTGCAATTTTGGAGCTAATAATGCAGAAATAGGCAATCAAGAATTCAGCCCTTCAAATTAAAATTCAATTTGCCACATTGATGAAGGGAATCCCCACAATCAAGCGGCAAAGAAGGTTTCCTAGTCAAGTCGACCCCAATTATGAAAACATATTGCGAACCAATTAAGGGAAGAAGACAACTTGATGGAATTCAACCATAATTCAAGGGATCACAATTCAAAAATCAAATTCGAACAATTAAAGAAAGGAATCACCAGCTGTTATTGGAGATTATAACAACCCAGACAAATAAGGAAAGGAATCACTAGGATGCCTCGTGCCGCAAGACTATTCATTTGAGGCAAACTATAGGCGGTTAACTTGAAGATCACAACAACAATCTACCGATAGTTAATTGTAGATTTTAACAAAAAACCACAAAAGTTACTGGGAGATCTCGAACACACGGTTATGATGATTCCCCCTTGATCAAGATACGATGAAGAGGCGACTTGAGGAATCTACTTAAAGAGAAGATTAACACCATACTGAGGGGAGTTCAATCAGCAAATTTTCTTGGTGAACATAAGGAAGAAGCTACCTCCAACCCTTTATTATTCTTTTTTAGTTTTCGAACAATGTTCCTACTGTCCCTCATGGGACTTATGGGCTAGTTTAGTTTATTTCCAAGGCTCTATGAAGCCACAACAGACTCTGTAGTTGTCATGTTTTCTTATATATGAATTGTTTCTAGTCTTTTATCTAATTACAAGTTTGGTTCATTGCCGCAATGTTCTTAATGCTTGTGAATGATTTAAAGTGATTGTTTTTGTTTGCACGATCATCCTCTCAAGTGTAGGTTTCCCATATGAGCCAAGCCTGGAAGGGATTGCTCGAAGTTGTGCATCTATCACAACTCAAAAATTATCGCACATCACAACCCCGCTTGTGACAGCACTTAAGACGACGCTTGTGATGAGGTTGTGATGAACCTAGAAATCAATTTAGTGTTTTGATTTAACCAAGAAGGAGTTACTTGTCGAATTCTTGATCTTTCTCAAGTTAGTGCAACGAAAATTGCCTAGCTTTATCCTTCGTCGATTTCGAAAGACTTGCATATCTTTGATATTTTATCGAAGTTGTTTCTCTTCATACGGGTCAAGCCTTGACCAGGATCACCCGAGGTTGTGTAATCGAGGAATCTGTCACAATTATGGAGAAACAACACTTTCTTGAATTTCCATTGAATTACTAATTCTCTTCATTCGGGTCAAACCCGAGGTTGTGTAACTGAAGAATCTATCACAACTGTTGAGAATTGGGAAATCCTTGAAGTGGTCATATACCTAAGTCTTCGATTGTTCTTTTTCAACTAGACCAAGACTTGACCAGGATCATCCAGGGTCGTGTAATCGAGGAATATGTCATAACTATTGAAGAACAACTCGTTTGTGACAGACGGGTGTGACAATTCCCTATTTTATATGTCTCATGCCAAGAAGGTCAATTGGTGGTGCATTTTCGGGAAGGATTAATCACTATCGATAGTCTCGATAGCAACTCTTTAATTGGGATTACCCTTGATCGGGATCGCCCAAGGTCAGGTGACTGGGGGACCTATCACGGCGAGGAGTGTTTGCTAGTGATGACTGATTGTGACAATCTACACGTTGAGTTCGTTATCAACTTAAGTCATTGTCTGTACATCCTCACCTAGACCAGGCCTTGGCAGGATCATCTAGGGTTGTGTGTAATGCAAAAATTGCTGACAATGCAATAAGAAAATATGCAGTACATAAAGCAAATATGATGCATGATAATGCACTACCCCAAGCTTAAACTGAACACTGTCCTCAGTGTTTAGGCCCAGCAGAAGGTAGGTTACAAAATGCATGAACATAAAGACTCAAATAAAAAGTACAAAGAGACACAAAGACGACCTAGTCTGCTCCTGAGGTGGTGGTGGTGGCGGGTAGAACAGCAAGGCTCCATAGTGCCCCTGGTCAACATGGTAGTCATGCATGTGTCGGACCATGTTCTCAGTCCTCTCCTATCGATCTCTGATGTCGCCCTGCATAGAAGTTAGTAGCAAATACGTAGAGGAAAAGTCATAAGACACTGGTACACTAGAGGGATCAACATCCATGTAGGAGGGCTGGGCATGCAGGTCAGGCTCAGGTATATGGCGAGGTGGGACAATCGTAGGTGGACGAGGTGCGTCAGAAGGTAGGATGATCCAGTTGTCTTGGTTGGAGGGGTCAAACCTCTTCGACTCCGAACAAGGCAAGCACAAAGTCGGTGTCCTTGAAGAAGAAAACATTGATGCCCCTCCTCAGTCCCCCGAGCTTCATTGCTTGGACAATGCGGAAATCCAGAAATGATGTGTTGTCCATCGACTCAAGATCCTCCATGTCGAGCTTCAGATGGTGAGCAAGGGGGGTTATAAGAGAGCCGATGACGACCGTCCCCTTGTCCTTCTTCGATGTCTTCTGGAGGATCCTCGCCAGAAATGCTCCCACATTAACAGAAGTGTGGGTAGCCATGCAGTAGACGAAGAATAGCTCGAGTTCTGTGACCGAGCCATCGCTATAGCCCCTCCCGAAGATGGTGTTGGAGAGGATCCGATGCACATATCGGAATACCGGATTTTGAATCATCGTGCTCTTCATCGTTTGATAATTCAGTTGCTCAGCCCCATTGATCCTCTTCCAAAAGTCCGTAGCGTCAAAATCTTTAGGCACCCTTATATGCCCCTCATCTGGAAACTGGTAGGCTGCATTAAATTCGTTCAACGTTAAAGAAAACTTCGTGTTGTACAGCTAAAAAGAGTAAGAAGGCCTCCTATCGTCAGTCGGGTTCCTGACTTCAAAAGAGCTCAAGAACTCGTGAGTAAGGCACTCATATGTGGGCCACCACTGTCTGATAAAAAAATTTAGGCCGATGTTGTCAAACAGCTAGTGAACGAAGTCCCTCAGGTTGTACTCCAACATGGTTGCGTCAAGGGAGAAACAAGTGGGCCCAATTCGAAGAAGACAAAGAACTCCCTCCCGCATCCGATGGTCACTCTTCTTTAGCACTAATTTGAGGGGTCTTTGAATTAATTCTGAGGCGGGAGGTGAGGCCTGCTCTTCGGCAATAGGGTCCTCTAGGTGGCGGCGTGTTGGCATTTTCCTGCGGTGAGAGCGGCTAGAACTCGCCATACGATCACGACTCGTAATATGCGATCACGGGTCATGATAATGTAAGTTGTGGGACGTGAACCGTTGTAACGACTGCTGCAGAGGCGCTGAAGAGGTATGGAGATGCGTCACAGCCCGTGAAATGGTGTTACGGGTCATGATAAACTTCGTAGCGGAACTTCACAGATGTTGTGGGTTGCGATGTCGAAATGCCGAAGCTGCGAAATAGGGTCACGGGGCGTGAAAACTCTTCATGGCCCGTAATGGCGCCTCTACGGTCGTGATGTTGTGTCCTCTCTTTTGTCATGGCCCGTTCTATAGTGTAACGGGTCGTGATATGGATGTAGAAGTCGCCGGAGTCGGAGAAGACGGTCGAAGATGTCACGTCTGACGTTGGAATTCTTGGTCGCTTGCTGTCTTATGGATCCAGGTGAAGTCGCGCTGATGAAATGACGTCGGAGCCGGAGAAATTTTTGATCTCGCCGGAGAAAAAGATGGAGAAATTCGAAGTCGAAGTAGGGCACCGGCAATGTGTTCTGCAAAAACGTTAGTGCATATATAGAGTAATGGAATACGACTTTAATGTGGTGGTTGCGGCCGTGATAAAGAAGACTGAACGGTCAAATCGGGTCTCACGAGTCGTCGTATTAAATTACGAGGCGTCACGGGTGAATTCACGAATCGTTTGACCGCTTCGCGGGCCGTGATATTTCATCGTGGGGAGTTAATGATAGTAGGTGGGATGTTGGCAATAAATCAAATGTTTCACGACCCGTTACCAATGTAACGGCCCGTAAATCGGGCAACGAATAGGTTGGGAGCTCCGAAAATTATGACTTACGGGCCATAATAGTGGTTGTAACGGTTTTGATCAAGGTCGTAAGAATCTTCACGTCCCACGTGTTTCGACCTAGGTTAGGACTTACGGCCCGTTAAATATATTATGGATCGTGACAATTAAAATCTGAGTGCATATTCCTGTTGGGGTCGTAACCTATCGTGACAGGTCATTAATTCATGGATGTTAAAATTTCCCGGTGGTATGAAATGGTCACGGATCGTAATGGACCTTGACGGGTCGTAAATCGGGGTGCTCAGAAGTTGGATCAACTGAAAATTATGACTTATGGCCCGTGATAGTTTATCACGGGTCGTCACAATTGTGGTAAATGCACACTTCCCTCTATCGAACCCGTAACTCTATCCTACGGCCGTAATGATGTTCACGACAAGTCTGGGTATAACATTACGGCCCGTGACAATATAAATTATTTCCATCTCGCAAGCCACGTTGTCGAACTCGTAACTCTATCCTACGGCTCGTAATAATGTTCACGATAAGTCTAGGCGTAATGTTACGGCCCGTGAAATTATGTCACGGCCCATGACACTGTCACGACCCATGACATATCGTTTCTATCTTGCAAGCCACTCTGTCGAACCCGTAACTCGATGTCATGGATCATTAACCAAGTCACGACAAGGTAATTCCCCGTGTTACGGGCTGTGATTCTGTATAACGGCCCGTAAAGACTTCCTTCAGATTCGACTTTCAACTTAAACCAGTCGTTAAATCAGTTAGCGGGTCATGATTTTAATCATCGTGGCCCGTGACGCGTGATAACGGCCTGTTATGTAGTGGAAGTTATGCTAAGATGAAGAGCTCTAAAATATAAGGAAACAGACACCTAGACTACTCGACCAGAACTCTGAGGACTCAAGAAAAGAGAATTATACAAGAGATAAGGGTTTAGGCAGGATAGTTCTAAGTTATAGTCGTTAGCTTGACTTTATTCTAATCTTGCTCTAGGGGTCAAAAAGATCAAGGAATCCGATTATTTCATTGGATTGCCGACCCTGGTAATGTTTCACCATACACCCATTGACATTGAATTTCTGTGAGCCATCAAGTGTGGATAACTCTACTGCTCCAAATGGTGACGATTTCACCACGATGAAAGGCCTAGACCACCTAGACTTAAGTTTTCCTGGAAAGAGTCTCAACCTGGAGTTAAACAATAGCACCTTTTGTCCTGGCAGAAATTCAGTTTGTTTGAGGTGCATGTCATGCAATTTTTTAGTTCTCTCTTTGTATATTTTGCTATTTTCGTATGCATGGTGTCGGATTTCTTGCAATTAATTCAGCTTTAACAATCTCTCACCCCCCGCTGCATCTAAGTCAAAATTTAGAAACTTTGTCGCCTAGTAAGCTTTATGTTCTAGTTCAATGGGTAGATGATAGGATTTCTCGGAAATCAATCTACATGGAGATATGTCTATAGGTGTTTTGTAGGCAGTTCTATATGCCCACAGCACCTCATCTAGCTTCAGGGACCAATCCTTCCTAGAGATATTCACTATTTTCTCAAAAATTCTTTTAAGCTCTTTGTTAGAAACTTCTACTTGCCCATAGGTCTGAGGGTGATATGGGTTACTTAACTTATAGCGGATGTTAAACTTAGCAAGTAAACTTTCTACAGTCCTGTTACAGAAGTGTGTGGCATTGTCACTAATGGTAGCCCTAGGTGTACCAAACTGCATGAAAATGTTTTTCCTCAGAAAACTTGCGACTACCTTGGCATCATTTTTGGATGTTGCAATAGCTTGTACCCATTTAGACACATAATCTACTGCAACCAATATGTACTCATTATTCAGAGACTTAGGAAACGGCCCCATGTAGTCAATGCCCCAAACGTCAAAAATATCACAATAGAGAACGTTATTCAAAGGCATTTCGTTCAGTTTAGAAATTGTACCTGTCCTTTGGCATCGATCACATGACTTACAGTAAGCTTTTGCATCCTTAAAGATCGATGGCCAGTAGAGTCCGCTCTCTAGCACTTTTGTTGCTATCTGGTTGGCTCCAAAGTGTCCTCCTGTCGTCCCGTCGTGGCAGTGCTTCAAAATATTTTCTATCTCTTCATCTCTCACACATCGCCTTATGATTTGATATGCACACAACTTAAACAAGTAGGGGTCTTCCCAGTGGTAGTGTTTGACATCCGAAAAGAACTTCTTCTTCTGGTGGTCTGTCATGCCCTTTTGAATCCATTTACCTACAAGATAGTTAGCAAAATCTGCATACCAAGGGGTTGAGTCAGAGGTTCGATTTACCACAGCCACAGAGAAGACCTTTTCATCAAGAAATTCCTCATGAATGTCCGAGCTATCATGCGGTGCAGATTCCAGGCGAGACAAATGATTCACTACCAGATTTTTTGTTCCTTTCTTATCCTTCACTTCCACATCGAATTCCTGGAGTAGAAGGATCCAGCAAATCAAGCGGGGCTTTGTGTCCTTCTTTGTCATGAGGTGCTTTATCGCTGCATGATTTGTATACACAACAACTTTGGAGCAAACAAGGTAAGCACGCAATTTATCAAAAGCATAGATTACCGCCAGAAATTCCTTCTCTGTTGTTGCGTATTTGAGCTGAGTTGGGGTTAGTGTCCGGCTTGCATAATAAATTGTCCAGAAAGTCTTGTCTTTGCGCTGCCCCGGCACTGCTCCAATTGCCATGTCGCTCGCGTCACACATTATCTCGAAACGTTCATGCCAATCTGGCGCGACGACAACCGGTGCAGAAATAAGACATCTCTTGAGTGTATTGAATGCCTTCAAACACTCATCATCGAACTCAAATTTTGTGTCCTTCACCAGCAGCTGAGTGAGTGGCTTCGCTATCTTTGAAAAATCTTTGATGAAGCGGCGATAAAATCCTGCATGCCTGAGGAAGCTCCTCACAACTTTTACGCTCGTCGGTGGTGGAAGATTTGCTATCACGTCTATCTTGGCCTTATCCACCTCAATTGCCTTCTATGAAATCTTGTGGCCAAGTACAATACCTTCTTGTACCATGAAATGGCACTTCTCCCAATTGAGAACAAGGTTAGTTTCTTCACATCTCTGCAACACTAAAGAAAGGTTATGTAGACAATTCTCAAAAGAATCACCAAATAAAGTAAAGTCATCCATAAATAGTTCTAAAATATGCTCATTCATTCAAAAAAAATGGACATCATGCATCGTTGGAACGTCGCAAGTGCATTGCATAGTCCAAACGGCAATTCGTCGGTAGGCAAAAGTACCATAAGGACATGTGAATGTCATCTTCTCCTGATCTTCCGGTGCTACAACAATCTGATTGAAGCCCGAGTATCCATCCAGAAAGCAATAGAATTGATAACCTGAAACACGCTCAAGCATTTGGTCAATAAAAGGCAAAGGGAAATGGTCCTTACGAGTGGCCTTGTTTAGCTTGCGGAAGTCAATACACACGCGTCATCCAGTCACGGTCCTCTGAGGTACTAGCTTGTTGTTCTTGTTGCTGACCACCGTGATGCCTCCTTTCTTTGGCACCACTTGGATTGACTAATCAGGGCTGTCCGAAATCCGGTAGATCACCCTAGCATCCAGCAACTTTATGACCTCTTTCCTTACCACTTCTTTCAAGGTGGGGTTGAGTCTATGCTGAAACTAGGCAGCAGGCTTTGCGTTCTCTTCCATTAGGATCTTGTGCATACAAATTGTTGGAGATATTCCTTTTATGTCTGAGATCAGCCAAGCCAAGGTTGCCTTGTGTTTTCTCAAGACTTCCAAAAGTAGCTCCTCCATTTTTGCAAAAAGTTGAGAGGAGACAATTACTGGGAAGGAGTTTCCCTCCAAAAATGCATATTTGAGGTGTGTCGAGAGCTCCTTCAATTCTGGGGGATTTGGTGGTTGTGCCTTTTCCTTTTCAAATTCTTGTTGCTCCTCCTTGCTGAGCTCTTCTTCCTCTTCAGGTTTCATAAATTCGTTTGGGTTGTCCACTAATTCTCCATTACTACCTAATGTTTCCTGCAAAGTTTCTAACACAATCTCATTCACAACGTCAGTGTTATCATCTTCAAAAGTATCAATATTATAACAAGAAGAATAATCAATGGTATGTGTCATAGCATTGTTAATGTCAAACATCAAATCTTCCTCATCTTCTGAATGTGAGCTTTCCTTGTTGGACATCAATCAAAGCATTCCCTGTTGCCAAGAAAGGTCTTCCCAAAATGATCGGTGGCTCCACCTCGGCATCCATCTCTAACACGAGGTAATCTACAGGGAAAATGAATTTGTCCACCTTGAGAAGGACATCTTCAAGCAGCCCCTTTGGTCTTTTGATGGATTGCTCTGCCATTTGAAGGGAAACTAAAGTTGGCTTCAACTCTCCATATCCTAGCTTTAGAAAAATAGAATAAGGCATTAAATTTACACTTGCCCCCAAGTCACATAGGGCTTTTGCAACACACCGAGGGACAGGCCCTGAAGCGAAGGACAGGGCACTGTGAAGCTTCCTGGATCCTTCATCTTGGGAGGTAGCTTGTGTTGATAGACCGCACAGCATTGTGGTGTAAGCTTCACTACTCCTTCAGCTTCTATCTTCCTTTTATGCGTCAAAATGTCCTTCATGAACTTCGCATACTTGGGCATATTCTGCAATGCTTCATAAAAAGGAAGATTAATTTGCAATTGTTTAAATATATCAAGAAAGCGTGCAAATTGATTATCAAGTTGTTCTTTGAAAAATTTCTGGGGGTATGGGAGATCCCCCAAATTGTGTGGTTCAGTAAACAACATCTTCTTCTCAGAAATTGTGGTTGGTGCAGACTTTATTTTCAATTTCTCTT
>LTAE01005973.1:29422-45526 GCA_001647135.1 Pontederia paniculata | reverse complement strand
GTGTTGGTGCGAGGTGATGATGAATAGTGATTGAGATGATGTATGGTGACGAGAGGCCCTCACAATGTTCGAGCGATGACTCGCGTGGGTGAGGAGTCCCTCTCGTGAAAGATGATGTGAGGCCCTCACAGTGTCGAGCTACGGCTTACGGGGGTGAGGTGATCCTTACTTATGTTGATTGATATAGTACATGGTGACGAGAGGCCCTCACAGTGTCGAACGACGGCTCGCGTGGGTGAGGTGTCCCTCTCGTGGAGGTGTGAGGTCCTCACATTGTCGAGCGACGGCTCGCGTGGGTGGGGTGATCCTCATGTACGATGATGATGGTGATGATGACGATGATGAGGATGATGATGATGATGTACTCGCGGCGAGTAGCGAGGGAGTGTCATGACACATAGATATAGCCCATTGCATGGCATATTTCACTCTTCATATTGAGTTGCAAAATATTTTCTTATAAAAAGCTATGTATGAAATTAGCTTGTGTTTGGATTTCGAGATGTGATTTTTGTTCGAATTTGTTTTCCGGTTTACATAGTTTGTGAAATCTTATTCTCACTGAGCTCTTTATGCTCACCCCTCTATTATTATATTTTATTTTTGTAGGTGATGAGGAGGTAATCCTCGGAGATTGATATGATTGCTTTGCATGCTTACCAGGCACATAAAAAGGGAAATAAATAGGTTGTGTGCATATGATAGATTTAGAGAGGATTAGACCTATCTTCTTTCCTACTCTTGTCATGCTCATAGACGTAGTCTATACCTTAGACCTTCGTGTCCATTTTTATGTTATTATGATTTAGAGTGGTGTTAACTCCTAGTTGGGGGCATCTGGCCCTTTTACTTTTTTCATTTTCTATTTTGTTGAGTTATATGATTTGGGCTTGGCCCATTTTATATTTGTACATGATGCAAAGACGAATTTTCAGCAAAGGTCATGCCGAAATTTTCTGAAAATCCTAGAGTTAGAATTATTTCTAACCGTTTTCTCTTGAGTTTGAATTTGAATTAGTGAAAGGATGAAATACCCCTTGCCGCGCTCCGGGCGTCGGGTTCGGGGCGTGACAGGATTAGACTCAGCAAAATTATACAACTTCTTAAAAGGAACTACTAGTTGTAGTCTTTTCTATGGAAAATTTCAGACAATACCTAATTGGATCCAAGATGATATTGCACACAGACCACTCAGCAATCAGACACTTGTTTACCAAAATGGAGGCCAAGTCAAAGTTGATTAGGTAGATCTTATTTCTATAGGAGTTCGACATTGAGATCAAAGAGGAAATCAACATTGAAAATTATGTTGGAGACAATCTGTCAAGACTGCAACACCTACCCCCAGCTTGGACAAACCTGCCGGCAATCACATAGACTTTCCTAGATGAGCATCTCCTAGCCGTGTACATCAAAGAGAACCCCTAGTATGCTGACATTGCAAACTACTTGGTTGGAGGTATTCTACCTCAAGGTCTTAACAAACATCAAAGAGCAAATTTTTTGGTTGATGCAAGGCACTACTTCTGGGATGAGCCTTTATTATTCAAAGAATGTCCGAATGAGATCATGAGAAGGTGTATTCCGATTGAAGAAATAGCCCCGATTATAGCTGAATGTCACACCACTGCTCATGGTGGACATGGGGGTACCGAAAGAACTGCTAAAAAAAATACTACTGACTAGTTTTTATTGGCTTACTCTCTTCAAAGATGTCCACCAATATGCCTTATCATGTGATAGATGCTAGAGGGTCAGATCAATGTCTAAGAGGCAAGAGATTCCACAATCTGGAATTTTATCAGTTGAACCATTTGATGTATGGGAAATGGATTTTATGGGTCAATTTCCAAACCCCGGACAATACAAATACATACTATTGGCTGTGGACTACATGACAAAATAGGTAGAGGTCATTCTCACAATGAGATGTGACTGTCATACTGTACAGAACTTTTTCAGAAAAACTATATTTCCTTGATTTGGAATGCCAAGGGTGATTATTAGCGATGGAATAAAGCATTTCATAGAAAGAGGTTTTGAAACTTTGTTAAGGAAGTATGGGATCACTCACAGAGTAGCTACCCCCTACCACCCTCAGACCTGTGGGCAGGTGGAGGTTAGCAATCGGAATATTAAATCTATTCTGGAATAAGTTTTTGTCTTTGTTCTTCATAACTCCAAGTAACAGATGGGGGCATGTGAGCTATTCAAGATATCAGATGGGTGCATGCTTATATCATTATTCGACTACAAGACAAGATGACAACGTTGTTTCCTGTTTCGTAGTAATGTCACGCATATGTGGTGGAGCCCAGTTACCGTGACTTGATCGTTGCACCTTTTCTCTTTCCATTCCATCAAACACTCTCTCTCACCACCTCTCATCACCCACTACGAAGACATCAACGCATCGGATACACCACAACCACGCCCAAATTGCTAACAACCCTAAATGCGCCGACATTTCCTCTTCCACCACCGGCAACCTTCAAAGCATAGATAAAAGGCCGATGGTTGCCACAAGGGGACAAGCCACCGGCCGCACTTGGCATCCAAAACCAAAGAAAGGGTCCTCAGGTTGTTCATCGATGAATCCCATCATCCTCGGAGGAGAATGCAGCAATCCAACGCCCCATCCCCGCCAGCTTCTACCTCTGCACCATCTCACCCTCAACAATCACCTTCGTCACCACTAGTCTGGTGAAAGATCCTTGTCACTAAGCGCATCAGGATGCCTCCAAGCAAGCGACCTTCTCCGCCTTCCTCCAGCTCTTCTTCAAGCTGAGAGAAAATGCCACCGGCTGCAACAAAGTCGACTGCTACAACCCTGAAGCTTCTGAACCTACCTTTGATCACTCCAACCATATCCTCTCCACCACATGGCTTCGACCACCAATTTGATGTTTTCAAGACACCGCTTAAGTCGCCGGCCACCACCGAACCCTTTCTCGACACCCCAACCTCAAGTCGAGCATCACCACCACTGGGCCTTCCTCCCACAGAATCGACGACACCAACAGATGTCCCCTATGTCGCCATGACCACTGTATTGACCCCTCCACCCAATGACTTACCCCCATCTGAAGCAACTCCAACTGCTATGTCTACCCCATCTGAGACTGCAACAACTGAACCTCCTCCACCATCTGCACTACCGGCTGTCGAGGACTCATCGACACCTAACAATGCAGCTGCTGAGACTCCTAGACAGTCTGAAGCAGCTTTTCCTACTGAAGTATCTATGGCGACATCAACTGAGGCCTATGAATCAACCATCAAATCCGTCGAGAAGTTCACTGGAGAGGCTTCTGAATCATCAACTGACGAGTCTATTGACAGATCGACTGCCCCTGGGCCTTCATAAGATGCCATTCCTACCCCAAAACCGCCATCAACTAGCAAGATTCTTCACCACCCAGGGACAGCTCATCTTCAAGGACAAGAAGCACGAGCAGCGTTACCAGATACTAAACAATCAAGCCTCCCACCCCACCAAATTTTTGGATCAGGACACCATGAAGAAACTTGGATTCCATGAAGATTTCAAGACCCTGACCACCAGGATGCAAGCATCTGATTTCTTTCTTCGAGGATGGGATACGTGCCAGGCAATGACAAAGGAGTTCTTCAACAGTCTATGAAGAGGATCGTCAAGTGACATTTCGCCTCTTCAATAAGAATTTTAATTGGACATTTGATCAGATTGGACAGACGATGGGGTTACCTTCTACGACTGCTCCAAAACCATTTGCATATGACCCCAAGATAATATGGAAATGGATCATAGGTCAAGATGAATTGTAGATCAAATGCGCCACATTTGCATGCATCTGCAACCTAGTCATCCGTTATTTCCATAGAGTCCTAGCGAATACCCTTCTAGGCCACACCAACACTGAATCAAACATTTGGGAGTATGAGTTGTACATCATTTGGGCTTTTCTGCGATAGAAGAAGATCGATCTCGTGGGCATATTCCTCTCCAACTCATACAAGATGGCACGCCAAGACAAAGGACTCTCGTTATAAGTGGATTGTTGACACCTATTGCGAAGGCATGCGACATTGATGTGAAGGCCCTAAAAGATACTTCTGCCAAGGGAAACTGGACATGAAAAGTTTACTGCACATGAAGATAGTGACCTGCCGCCAAGGTGTATGCTATCTGCTCAACCCGAGGGATCCCTATCACGACATCAAGCTACCTGACCCTGCCCATACAACAGTTACAAAAATGAAAAACTAGTTGTTAGAGGAGACACCTGCAGCTGACCCCATCTCACCAACGTCTACTGCAGCTGCTTCTGGACTCAAACTGTTATCCAAAGGGAAAAGCAAGAAACGTTCCCATAGCACTGACACCCCTACCAGCAAGAAGACGAAGACAACCCCAGCTGCCCTCATTTCCACAACAATTGCATCCACTACCAAGATGAAGAAGACCACTCCAGCCAAGGCTACCCCCACGTCCATTCTTGCTGAGCCTCAAGCTACCTCCACCCCAAAAGAAGCTGCCACTCATGCTACCCCGACCACAAAGGAAGATGAAGCCACCCCTACCCCTGACATGTACGCCTTGCAGATGGCCAAGCAGAACGCGTTGCTCTCCACCATCCTGGGTCATAACATCATGCTGATGAAGGAGAACAAAAAACTCAAGGATATTCTCCAATCGATTGTAGAAAAGTTGGGATTCACTGCAGCTGGATCTAGCTCCCCACCCGCAAAGTTTAACATGTTTCTCTCCCTCATTTAGATAAACATTGAGGACAATGTTGAATTTAAGTTTGGCGGAGCCAATGGTGTGGTCACTTTTCTCAAACTCCAACTTATTTGAGTTACCATGCCTACTTTTTGTTTAAATTTGTTAATTAAATATGTTAGAAATCATGAAATCATCCCCTTTTGCAGCATGAAAACACTTTCATATGCCTTTTCTCCTAATCATAGTATGATCTTGGCATATATATTCTTGCTCACTCATCTTAGGTTAGAAAGCATTATGTAACCTTAGTAGCTTTACACTCTCACCCCCAATTTGTTAGAACCCTTAGTCATCCCTAAACTAGATGAAACCAGAAAACATAATTGCCCCCAAGTAGAACCAAAGCTCATAGCAGCTGTGATGATACCCTGTTCATGCTACTCTCAAGTCTTTTACAATTCTTGTGTTCATTGTTGGTTTATTCTCAAACAACACATGTATATATTCATCCATAAGGAGGGTTAGTAACCCCATTGAAAAAGAAAAAAAAAGAGAGAAAAAGTACTAACCCTACTTGAAAAAGAGAAAAAAAAATTGGGATAGTAACCCAGTGCGAAAAAAAAAGAAAAAGGAAGAAAGGTTAGTAACCCATTTATGCTTGTGAGTAAATCAACAACATTTCTACTTCTCATCAAGGATTGTAAGATCTAGAGAGAGGGTTGTATGAAGGGATTGTCCAATTTGCATCTTTAGATTGTGCACTAGGCTTGAGTTTCAGTGGTTCTACGAGGAGGCTAATTGGCTAAGAAAATGCACAATGATTGAGGGGATCTAACCAACTGGGGGAGTTGTGTAAGCTATTACAGGTTCATAGTGTGGTTGATTTGAACTGCTATTTATTTGGCCTTAATTTTTTCTAATTCTTTACTTGAGGACAATTTATGATGACAGAGAATTTACTCCCTATTTTTCTATGCAGAGGTTACACTTTTTCCTAAAATTATGCATCATTTATATATATTGCCACACCTTTTCACAACCTTTGCATCATTTGAAATTCCCTGAGCATAAAAAATATTTTGGCTCCAAAGACTCTTTTGAATAAAGATTTGAATGAATAATGTTTGTTTTCTCCTGTAGGAAGTCATACAAAGCCAAACGACATTTGTGCTGGAAACTATACACGGGGGTACCTGACGCCACTACTTGCCAAAACTTGCTAGAAGACAAAATATGAAACAAATTCTGCAGATTTCCTTTCCAACTTTTGTGGTCCAAATGAAGAAGGTTCCTTGACAGTTTCTAGGGAATATTGGCAGGGCTATGCGAGGGACAAATGGCATCTAATGATTGGAAGAGAGGAAGAGGATAAAAAGACAAAATGAAGGAGAAGGAAGGGTTTTGCTCCATGTCTGAGAGGAGGTGTCGAGTGGAGCCGCCGCCATTGCTGAGGAAAGAAGAGAACCAAAGCTGAAGAAGGAGGGTTTCCGTATAGAGTTTTTGGGGAGTATCATTGGTTTGTGCTTTATGATTCTTACTTGTATTAATCTCCAATGATGAACTCTTGTATTATCCGAGTTATGATGGATGTGATGGCTTTAGAGGCTAAACACTTAGGCCTAGACATGGGATGATTTGAGAATAACTACCTGTTGTATGAACTTATCTCTTAATGCATTTGTGTTTCCATTCGACTTTCCAATCTTTTCTTGTGTTATGTACTTTGTATATGTGTTGTTTTTTATGCTGCGAACTGCAAACTATAATCCCATGGAGACTGGGATCGAGAGGCTCAACCCATTACATGTGGGCATACATAGAATGTAGTTCTTACTTACGGTATTTTGCACATATTGAGTTCGAATGTTGTGAGCTATTTGTCGTTTTATCCTCGATGGAAGGTTGGATTGAGAGGCTAAACCTTCTCCATTGAGGTAGAGTAGTAGCTAATTCTTTTTTTTGTATCTCGTAGTTGGAATGCCATTCATATCTTCTAGCAACCCTGATCCGAGAGGGAAGGACTTGTTGTAAGGACTCTACAAGAATCCGAGAGGGGAGAAGGGTTTTAATGAAGTGTGAATTTCATAATATCTATATGGGGTTGAGACCGAGAGGCTTGACCCCTTTGTCTAAGGTATTTATAGGAGACCGAGAGGCTCCCATGGATACATAGGGTAGAATGGAGAGGGGTCATCCATAGCATCGAGAGAGTCATGTGAGAAGCCTCTAAGGATTTAAGTTCAAGCCTTGACTGTGAGAGTAGCTAAGTTTGATTTCTTAACGTCTCAAGTCGACATTATTTGAGCTTCATGTGTTCGTTAACAAGTAGGATTCGAAAATGATTCTCATGTCTCCACTATTTTTCCTATTTGAGTGATTCAATCTCTTTCTTGTTGGTTCTGTTTTTACTCACCTTAAATCTAAAAACAGCAAAAATATTTGTTTACTTATCTTTTCAGATTTTTAGTTCTAGTTCATCAAAATTTCTGCACAAAATATTTTTTCCTTGATTCTGGAATTGTGAAATTCTAAATTTCCCTGTGGATTCGACCCTAAATACTACAAGAATAACCATATACTTGCGGTTGGAGTTGTTAATTTTTAGACTTGTTAATTATTTGTTTGTGTCCAGGTGCCCCAAGTCTAGAACTGTCAAGCCTTGGCATTCTGAAACCTGATACCACCCTTATTTCCGACACATGATTTTTGCTCATCATCTTGCATTGCATATTTTCATTAGTGTTGTTTTACTGAAAATCCATAAAATCTAAAAAATGTAAAAAAAACCCAAAAATACCATTCACCATCTTGTTGTCTCATAACTTGGCATTTATATTTCTCTCAAGTATTTTTCAAGGACATCCTACTAGTTAATGAAATTTGAATGTCATGACCTTTATCATTTATTGCTTTTGTATTGTGGAAAAGATGGAAAGCCAATTGCTGCCAAGTAGAATTATGAATACTTAGACGACAAATTCTTGTCATGCTCTTTATATTCTATAATTAGTTTTGATAATAATTGCCTCCTTATTGAATGCATAAGTTTTTATTGAGCTTAATGTTGTTAGAAAATGTAGTATTTGGAAATAAAAGAAGAGCTAAAAATATATATACGTATTAGTGATAAAGTAGTTGAGGAAGATATGACATGTGTTATTCGTAACATTGGAGGGTTCAGGCAATTAGATCCATAGGGGTTCATGTATGGTGACCTACGGCCAAGTAGTCTAGGATCCACGATTGAAATCCTACTATATGGGCCCCCTTGTGCAATATGGAGAAGCGCACTAATAGCCAAATCATTGTTGAGATTCGAAACCGTCACTCAAAACCTGAGAATGTTCAGGCAAGTAAACTCGAGGGTGCTTCAACACCTGTTGCCCCAAGACCATCAAGTCTGAGAGTCATCAGTCGAAAGTCAGCTACACAGACTTTCTTATGCGACCTAGTTTGAAGGCTAGAACTCAAAGAAAAATAAGAGAAGAAAGAAAATAAAAATATGAAACTTAACGTTTATAATAAACTCAGTATACACTTGTGTTTTCAATATTTATGCTATTATATGATAAACTGGATATTGTTTCATGCATAGGTCTGGACTTGAAGGTATGTTTAGGTACCTAATTTATATGTGGCTAGGATTCTTGAAAAGTGGAAAGATGCTTTGGCGATAAATGTATAAATTAATTGTACTAGAAAAGTAGTTGTTCTTTAGGATGATTGATGCATGCAAAAATATACATATTACATGCATCTATCTTGTATTATTTTCTTAGTGTTTTATATTAATTCATGCATTATTTCAGTTATTTTAGTTGATATTTCATTCATGAGTCAGATTCTACATAAGTGCTATATATGGTTAATTTTCAGAAAAATCACGTCAATTTATCCCAAATCTATAAAAAAGGAGATTTAGGCATGTGGACTCAGAAATAATGGAGCAAAACGGGTTGTGTTCATCCAAAACGGCCCGGGTTCAAGTCATTTATACAGTTCGCGCTATCACCAAGCCAAAANAATTCTAATTATAAACTAACAATTTTTTGAAAAAGAACTAATAATCGTTTAAAAGGTATGTCAAGTACATTACTAAAAAGATTACATTTTAATTTTCAGAATATTTTCTCCATAAGCAAATAAAAAAAACCAAGAAATTAATTGTAATTTTTAGAAGTCCTAATTAAAGTAAATTCAAAATTCAAAATTTCAATCCTAAACTAATAATTGTTTAAAAGAAGTCCTAAGTAAAATATTAAAATTTAATTTATTCATATTCTCTATATTTGCAGATAAAAATGTAAGAAATTAATAGTAATTTTAAAAGTTCTAACTAAAGTAAATTAAAAAAAACAAAAAATTAATCCCAAAGTAATAATTGTTTAAAAGAATTTCTAACTCAAATAAATTACTGAGAAAATATTACAATTTTTAATTATTAATATTTTCACATTTTTTCTCCATGGAGATATAAAAGGTTAAGAAAATAGTTGTATTTTTAAAGATTTCTAACTAAAGTAAATTAAAAAATATTAAAATTATAATTTTATTCAAATGGAGAGTACATTAACAATTAGTAAATAGCCAAAGATATAATAATTATTTAAAGTAAATATAAATTTACAATTTATTTCATGTGTCACATCAAAAATAATTTAAAAAGGTAAATAAATAAAAATTATTTTAAAATAATATCAACTTATAAAATAAGAAAACTTGGGACATTACTTACAAATAAAAAAATAATCTAAATAATTATTGTACTTGTAATGTGTTACGTATTTTAAAACACCTATAATAAAAGAGTTAAATCAAAATTTAAATCTATTGTTAGTTTCTATTATGTATTATGATAATTAAGTTGGAATGATTCATATGTAATATTGTAATTTTTGTAATATTCGTGCATCGCACGAGTTAATGGACTAGTATAGTTAATAATGTAAAAACTTCCTAGTTCGCTTCTCAGTTCTTGTTTATTTTATATTGTCAAACAAAAAAATAATGTGGGTAGTTTTCTCAGTCTTAAAGATTTGTTTTTATATATTGTATATTGAAATTTAAGTTACATAAATTTTGACTATGATTATATATTTTAAAAATCATATAAATCTCTATGCATAACTTGTTTTCTTTATTTTCACCGAAAAATTATTGTGAATTATAAAATTTTAAAAGTTATCTCATATGTATTTAATAAATTAAAATTAATTAATTTTATTTTTCTTAACTTTTTATTCTTTATAAGGATAATTGCGTCTCAGGTAAGGATGATGGAAAATAAACATATATTAATTAAGGATGATATTAAGTCGACCTCGAGAAAAAAACTCGAGTAGAAGACATCAAATTAGGTCAGACTGAGTCGAATAGAAAGGAAAAACATTGAACCCAATCAAATAGAGTCGGAGTTTGAACTTTTATTGGCTTAACTATTGAAAAACAAAACAAGTACAAAAGTGTTAAAACAAAGATAATTTTGTGGGAACATGTTAAATGATTTTTTTCCCCTGGTACAGAAATACCTTATCTCATATTTTTTGTTAAATTTTGTGGGAACAGGCGGTTAACTGATTTTAATCTACGTATAGTTTCCAAAAGGTAGAAGTTACCATCAAGAGAAGGTACCATGAGTTAGATTATTGTATCTGATAACTTTTGCTCCAAACTGGGCAGCTACCGGTGACATTTAATTTCAGAATCACTATTTTCTCGCAAGTATCTTCCAATTACCGTGGAGTTGGATTGCATAAGCTAATCCATCATCATATATAATAGGATTCATGTATTATGTCTTACTGCCTTATTTAGACAGTGTGTGGCAAGCTATTCAAATAGCATCTAAGGTGGTTTATAGTATGTTGATTAAGTTAATATACTATTTAAATTATTTAGTAAGTGTAGATAATAATAATGATAAACAATTTGTACTATGATTTTGTGACATTTAAAGCATTATGTTGAAGTATCAAATTGTCTTAGATGATATGGCAAACATCTTG
Organism: Pontederia paniculata; assembly: GCA_001647135.1. Classification (NCBI taxonomy): domain Eukaryota; kingdom Viridiplantae; phylum Streptophyta; class Magnoliopsida; order Commelinales; family Pontederiaceae; genus Pontederia; species Pontederia paniculata. The sequence continues at coordinate 34,813 of LTAE01005973.1, read as the reverse complement.
TAAACATATGACAGTTAATACAGTTCGTTGTAGAGACTACTATAAATAGAACATTTGATTTAATGTTTGGTACCTTCGGCTGAACAAAAAACTTTCTATTTCATCTTATATGTTCTCTCTTCCTCCACTTCTTGAGCTACTCACTTTTCATCATGGTATCAGAGCTGGACGTCTACAATCATTTTTTCCTTGAATTCAGAAGAAGCAGATGCTGATGGTTTGAAGTTTCAGAGATAGAAGACGTGAATAAGATAGTGGTTTAAGAGCTAGAGACAAGTTTGATATTTAAACTCATTCTTGATTACAGATCTGTGAGGTTGATTTGTGTTTCTGGATTTCTTATTCTTTCTATCATAATCTGAGTAGAAAGAGAGGATTTCTGAGTTCTTTGGAGCTGGTTTTAATCGTTTGTATGATTCTTGGTTTATTCTTGGATCATATCAGAATTTTTTTCTCTGCAATGTCTCAAGAATCAGGAAATATTTCAGTTCCAGAAACATCAACCAGAAACGCATTTATTGATTTGCATCATCCCTTATTTCTAAATAGTTCTGATGTGCCTGGCTCTCCAACGGTTTCTTTTCTTTTAACAGGATTCGAAAACTATGCACTGTGGAATAGGGAAATGAAAATTTCCTTGTTAGGGAAGAACAAAGAAGGTTTTATTGATGGGTCTTGCACAAGAGAATCTATAGATGATTCATTGAAAGGCTTATGGGATCGAGTGAATGCAATAGTGCTTTTTTGGATCATGAATGTTGTATCAAAGGAATTGATAAGTGGAGTTATCCACTCAACTGATGCTTTTTTGATCTGGAAAGATCTTTAGGAAAGATTCGATAAACCTCATGGAACAAGAGTGTTTCAATTGTTAAAAGGAATTTTTACATCTAATCAAGGGAACATTACAATAGCTGCATACTTCCATAGGATGAAATTTTTTTGGGATGAAATGTCAGCTATTATTGAAATTTCTACATGTAACTGTGAAAAGGCAAGAAAATATGTTCAGTTTAATCAAGATATGTGATTATATCAGTTCTTAATGGGTTTAAATGAAATATATTCTCAAATCAGAAGCCAAATTTTGCTCATGAATTCTCTGCCATCGATTAATCAAGCTTATTCAATGTTGATGCAAGAGGAAAGCCAAAGGGGGATCAGTTCTGGAATTCAGCCAGAAATTCCTTTTGATACTACAGTACTTTATTCCAATTCTACTCAACAAGCATCAAGTTCAAATTATCATAATTCAAAGCCAAAGAAGAATTGGAATTTGGTTTGTGATTTTTTGTCATATCAAAAGGCATGAGAAGAAATCTTGTTACAAGCTAGTTGGCTATCCTTCAGATTATAAATTCAAGAAGAATGGAAGGTGTTGATTATGTGGAAACTTTTTCTCCAATGGCAAAAATGACTACTGTCAATATTACTTTGGCTTTAGTAGCTATGAACGCTTGGCCTATTTTTCAAATGGATGTAAACAATGCTTTCTTACCAGGGGATTAACGGAAGAGGTGTATATGGAGTTACCACAAGGCTTTCATCATGCCAAAAATTCCATAAGTTCAAACATAGTATGCAAATTAGAGAAGTCATTATATGGATTGAAACAAACAAGTAGGCAATGGAATCAAAAATTGACTTCTACTCTTGTCAAGAATGGATACATTCAGAGTATAAATGATTACTCCTTGTTCACTAAGAAAGTTGGGGAAAGAAAAGTCAACTTTTAGTGTATGTTGTTGACATACCCATCACTTGGAATGATGTTGAGTTAATTAGTGAATTGAAAGGAGTTTTACATGGCAATCTCAAGATCAAAGATCTGGGTGATATGAAGTACTTCCTGGGAATTGAAGTGGCCAGATCAAAAAGAGGTATTGTATTTAATCAAAGGAAATATGCTCTTGAATTGGTAGCAGAATCAGGCTTATCAGCAGCAAAACCTTCAAAGACACCTTTGGAGCAGAATATGAAATTTACTACAAAAGAGTATGATGATCTATTTAAACTTAATCCTGATGATAAATTGTTAGATGATCTTGCCAGTTATCAAAGGTTAGTTGGAAGACTTTTTTATCTTACAATGACCAGCCAGATATAGTTTTTGTTGTTCAAACTCTAAGTCAATTCATGTACGCACCAAAATGCTCACATATGGAGGCAGCTTTGAAAGTGGTCAGGTACATCAAAGAAACATCAGGATTGAGTATTTTTCTTTTTGTAGAATATGATAATAATATAAAGGCCTATTGTGATTCAGATTGGGATTCTTGTTTAATCACTAGAAGATCAGTAACAGGCTATTGCATCAAGATAGGTGAAACCTTAATATCTTGGAAAGCAAAGAAACAACACACTGTTTCAAAATCCTCACCACTAGAAGCATGACAACTACTGCATCAGAGATTGTGTGGATTATAAGAGTGTTGGAAGATTTTGACTTAAAGATTTTACAACCAGCTCAAATGTATTGTGATAATAAAGCAGCTATACAAAATGCTTTTAATTCTATGTTTCATGAAAGAACTAAGCATATAAAATTGGATTGTCATTTCGTGAGGGAAAAAATTCATGACAAGACTTTACATCCAGATCATATATATACATCAGAACAACTTGCAGACATAATGACTAAAGGTTTAGGAGTTTTACAGCATGAAAAGTTAGTGAAAAAACTTGGGATGTTGGACATTCATGAAGTGCCAACTTGAGGAGGGAATGTTGAAGTATCAAGTTGTCGTAGCTGATATGGCGAACATCTTGTAAACATATGCCAACATGGCATATTACAGTTAATACAATTGGTTGTAGATACTATTATAAATAGAACATTTGATGTAATGTTTGGTATCTTTGGCTCAACAAAAAACTTGAGTTTTCTTCCAATACAATTCTATTTCATCTTATCTGTTTTCTCTTCGTCCACTTCTTAAGCCACTCACTTTTCATCACATTAACATCTAAGTATAACTATTGCATGTTGAAATTTATTTTCAAACATATTCAAATTCTCTTATTATTAATTGTGATTTTAATTTTCCTCAAATCTTTTTTTCAATATATTTCATTATTAATTATGATTTATTGCCAACCTCATAATGGTGGGGGAAGTGGAAGAGCACGAAGGAGATGGAGGTGGATCTTGTTGTTGGTAAAGTGGCTGTTGGGATGGAAGCCGAGAGGGAAACGAAATAACAAGTTTTAACACCGCGACTTCGCCGGTGTAACGGTTGCATGAATCAACTTGGGGATTTTATGAACTATGAATCAATCGAGCTAGCGGAGATGGTGATGGTGGTGGGATTTCCACTGGCATAGACATTGATTTATTAATTTTGGGAAAAAAATGGTTTAATCCAACAATTGATTTATTAAATTTCTATTATCAGTTAAAAATTAATTATTTATAAATTAAAAATTAATTATTTATAAATCTTGACTATCTATTTAACTTATATTATTAATTTTAAACTTGTGAATTATATATATATCTATATGTATATTTGTGTGTATGTATATTGTGAACTAATGTTACATTTACTTAAATAATAACTTTGATTGTGAAAAAAAACAAAAAAAAAACAAAAAAACTTTGATTGTGATGAGATCATTTCAAATTCTTTTATGTATATTCATCAATAATAATTTATTTATTTATTTTTATATGCTATATTAGATTATAGGAGTCGTCCAATAAACATGTATTCATTCATTTTATAATATAAATAAATTTGATTATAATTTATAATCATAAAAGTGAATGCTCTGCATCATTACTAAAGTCATCTTTTTATCTATTTAGCGGTACAAATTCTGATTATAGAAGGATGAAATAGATGAAAAATACTTTTAAAATGTTTACACATGTTAATCATTAAATAAAACATTGAAAACCAAAGCATTGAAGATTAAACTAAAACATGCAAAGTCGAACCCTGGGTAACTTCTAATTTGGAAAGTTCCTCCGGACACAATTAGAGAAACACCATATAAGAAATCAACCCAGGAATTACAATCTTATATGCAGTTTGGACGCTCTGCGATTTCCCCTCCGAAACGAGCTGCGAGATACATCCCTCCATATCCTCCTATTGAAGTTGTTTTGTTTGATCATGTTTGCAGATTTTATACAAAATTTTCACTGTATGCTCTTTACTCCGCGGTTTCAAATTTTGATCATTTATGATGTCGAGGAAGCAAGTCATCGACTTATAAATTTCCTCAGCCACGCTCTGTAATGCCCCGCAAGCGCGCCCCACACGTGGACGAATCGATATCCAACACGCGTCGAGGAGACTCTTGAGGCGGTACGAGAAAATAATAAACCATAACAGCGGAAAACGATAAATTACAGTAATGATGCACAACGGAATTGATACACATATTCCATATATAATCATGAAAGTGCATTGAGTTAACTCAAACACGTTAAATTACAACATTTGCCAAAAGGCTAAACACAGTCTTGAGCCACATAACTCGATACATAAGACTCGATATGCTAAAAAATAAGAAAAGGCCTACTAATTGGCCATACAACATATTAAACTCGATACTTAGCATGTGCCATGTGCAACCTTCTTGCCAAGACCAGCACCACCATCCCTATGCCTATCGGCCTGCAAGATCCAATGCAAAGGTAGAACCCGTGAGCTTTCGCTCAGTATGTAAAACAATAACAATATGGTAACAATGACGATAACAATGAACAATAGGATCAATGTAAGCATGATATCAATATATCAAGTACGACAATGATTAAGTCGTTATAACTTGAGTCTTTAACCATTTCATATCAATAACAATATCTAACATGAACACTCAATACATTAGGCATCCTAATGTTCAATATCAATAACAATATGTGTCCATGCTAGACTTATTTTATTTGTTGCCATTTAATGATCGGAAGCCTCCTTTGTGACTTCCTCAATCTGTTCCCATATAGTCATCCCCGTATGAAGTCGTCCCCATCAATATGAGTCTTCTCATTTCAATAACAATATGGATCCATGATCCATCAATAACAATATCGACATGGTTCCTTGAACCGTTTATCCGTCAACCATTAAATGGGCAACCTTGTATTCATTTCAATCAATTTATGTGAGCCTTTAACAATGATTGGAGAGTTGGGTACGTCATAGTCGGAAATGGTTAGCTAAACCATGGGACGCCTAGCTCCCGTGGACTCTAAGCGAATCAATCCACCAATACCCCACGTCTGGGTCAATACAATATGGAGGGAATCAACCCTCCCAATCCGACAGACACCCCAATCACTCCAATATGTCGATTCAATCAATCGATACAACATTACATTAGCAATTTAACCTATTACGACTGAGCATGCAACACGTGAACTAGGTTATCAATCAATAGACT
>LTAE01005973.1:6224-18397 GCA_001647135.1 Pontederia paniculata | reverse complement strand
AAAAAATTTATCGAGTTAATTCTCCTTCAAAACTTGGTTGCCTTCAAACAAAAAGAACAGTCATCGAACTGTCCGAACCTAGCATGATGTGAAATCAATGTTATGAGTGAAACATATTTTAGCAACATAATCCTCTATTGATCGGCCAGAAAAAATGTCCAAGCCTTACGGAATAATGTCAAAATTTTAAGATACATTGCAGTAAGTAGCAACACGACTTGCAGGTGCAAAGATCAAAAGTTCATCTGCTTACTACGTTGTATAAGATAAGCCGTTTAGGATAATTTACAGAGTAGAACTCAAATAGCCGCAACTAAAAAACTTATACTTCAGTAGAGAAGTTAGCGGCTAATCATTCTTCAATGTTCTTTTCTTCTCGACAGTAGGTACTGCACCATAGAAACAGATTCGAGTGTCACCTTGAAGAAGCTTCGGCTGCAAATGACTTTTATACAGGTCCCAAAACTCAGCACTGCAAAGACAAATAAGTTAACAAATCCATTAGCTCGTTAGAGAATCAAATTATCCGTGGAATTTTGTCTTGGAAAAGTCGTGGATCTGTATGGTGGAGGCCTAACCTGACTTGAGGCAGTGTAAAGAGTGAATAACCCTTGACATCTCTCTGCATATCAAACACAACCACATTCAAGCGGGTGAGCGACAATGCATCGATGTCAATCAGTTTCTTGATCCTGAAAACAAAATATGACGACAATTTAACAGTGTCAATTTGGAGGAAATATATGATTTACTAGTCCTGAACGTTCAGGAAACATCAATCACTATTAAAGGGATCACATGAAGTTGAGTTCATTATCAAACTTCGACATAAGTGCAGAACGAGCTTAAATAATCACCATAAATTTAAAATATTCATTAAAGTATAAATATGGCTAAAGATCGGCATAGCTGAATGGTAGTAAACTGATAGTCTAGGAGCTCTGTATTTCAAATCTGCAACCCTTAAAACTAAATTCCTCTGGGACTAGTCCTTTCTTACCGAAAAAATTAAAAAGGCATATAATTATAATACCTTATTGTAAGGATTTAAAATCTAGACTTGCACTTTTCGAGGATGGAAAAGTCATAACTGGAAACTCATATGCTGACCTGTGCTAAACCATGCCAAGTCGCAAGTCTTTGATATGATGTTTATACTATTTCTTTTTTTAGCAAATTTCAACTTTATTGAATGGCCATGTGAATATGGCATGCCACTTGCTTTTAATCTCAGACCAAAGCAAGTTCGAACATTTTAAGAATCTGTTCTTCATAATCATAGTTAAATAAGAGGTCACTGCATCAAAATTTAGAGGAATGTTGCAACTTTTAGACCATGTTATGGAGGAAATTCTAGTTTATATTCCTTAAAGTTATGATTGTTTCTACCTCAAGATGAAATCAAGTGTTGTAATTCTAATAAACCCCATCTAGAAAGCACCAAGCATCAAATGTGGACAACTAAACTCTTAACTTACTATGGAAGCAAAATTGCTGCGAAACGAGTACTGAAAATTATCCTGACAGAAGTACGAAGCTTAAAGTGAATACTAAAGACATTCTACTCATTGGCAAATAGAGAAAAGAAAGAAGTAAAGCTGGTGGACGCCATGATGTTTTTCTGGCTCAAGATGATGATAATCTGACAATGCTCTTGGAAATGTTCAAGTTAGGAGATAATAGGTTTGCCAACAGATATTACCATGTGAATTAGAAAGTTCACCTGCTTGGTGTACCACAAGCAATATTTACACGACCCTTAAGCAAAGCTGCCTGCAACAACAAGTAATGATTGATAAAGCTATTTTGAAACTCAACAAAATTTTATTATTAATGCATAAAACACAAAAGGACAATGTTTGGAATTAAACTCTTGGCACTTGAACCAACATGAAATTTTAGCAGGTTCAAGTACCTATATTATAGATGCATAAAGCCTCTATTATCCTTTCTAAAAACAATAAAGCCTATAATGTCAAAACTTTCTAATTGTTTTTCCATGCCAAAGTTTTATATCAATTTAGTAAACTTGAGTAAATTTTGGAATATTCATCAAAATCTAGCCAAATATTTAAGGTATTGGTGTCTTCTAGCATAAGTATATGCATAACGACAGAAGTCAGTTATCCTATCAGTTCCTATTTGTGATCTTATCATAGAAAATGTAATAGCATCGGGAATGAGCAAAACAGTGGATGATCGATTTAGCAAGAACAAAAGCTAACTTCACCACTTGCACATTTTATTTGTCCTTCCAATAAAATGTGTAAGTGATAAAAAAAATAACCAATAAAATATGTCACTTCCGGAAAAAGGCCTAACACAATATCATGAAGGAACATCAAGCTGCAACCATCGATAAATCGGGTCTTGACCCTTTTCGGTTCGGGCATGTGATATGCGCAATAGTCTTGGGTGGCGGCGGTCATGGGCGACATCCTTGGTCATCGCATGGATGATTTGGCTAGAGCATAACCGCACAATTTTTGAGGGGAAGCCATGCTCAGAGAATACTGTACACCCGGCATCCTCTCTTATTAGAGACGGGTTTGGATAGTCTTGTTTTTGGTGGAACACTCTGGAGTGCTCCGGTTCACACATGTATACTCCTTTTTATATTTTAATATAAGCGGATGACTACCAGAATAATGTAGTCATCCTTTCCTCCAAAAAAAAATATCATGAAGGAACATCCTTCTAGCATGGCACCTGGAGAACCATGCTTGTTTAGCAGAGCAAGCTATCTTACAAAAATAAGAACGAGAAACTTGTCTTCTAAAAAGGAGCAAACAATTTCTCTAGGAATGCAGGAAACCAAATTGAGGTTTTTTTCCCAAAAGTAGACCTACCTAGGCTTTGCCACACAAGGAAGAAAAGAGTCAAAGAAAAGAAAAGGTTTTACTATTTGCGTGGCCAAGTACAAATTCAGTAGCACGTAATGCTAAAACAAAACTAGTACTCCAAAACACGGATAAATATGAACCAAGAAACATATATAAACACAATTTCAAGATTGTTTTAGTAGAAGCTAAAGCTATCATATTTTAGGAATAATGTGGAAATGATAAAAGCTTAGCATGTACTAGAAGCTAAATTTTATATGAAATCAAATTAAGTAGGAATCATAAAATAGAAAAGTACAAACAGAATAAAGCAAACCTGGTCTTCCAATTTCATGTGTTTTGCAAATAGCTTAGCTGGGCGACATTCTCCTGTTAATGTTTTAAGACCCCTGAAGAAAGGGAACATATAAGTTGACATTTTTAAGATATATTTTCACTTACTTATCAGTATTTTTTTCACTATGAGAGTGTTCTTAGCAGTAATCTTATGCACATATCTCAAACATATCGATATGTATTGTCATCGTGGAAACTAAACTGCTTACTCTACTTTTGACTCGTGACAAATGGCAACTGGTCCAACAACCATAAACTGTAGAAGAAGAACTAAACTATAAAGGATGGGACTCACCTGAGAAGCTCCAAGGACCTTAATGCCGAAGAGCTGACAACAAGCAAGGCCGGACTCCCCGCATCAATTTTACCATCTAAAATATTTCCCTCCGTGAGAACATCTTTCCATGAATCACCAAAAGCAGATTTGATATTCTCACTGAAATTATCTGCATCTTGTTCTCTCCCTTCAACAAGCTCAATCATACATGTTTCTGCAGAATTTAAGAACCACAATTCAACCATCTTATAATGGTATGCAGAAAAAAGATGGAAATCAATCAATTGAAGAAAAAGGTGCTGGACGTGATCCTGATATAGCCGCTGTTAAAGATAAAATACATATCCTGATATAAACCAAAAAACTAAGAAAAATCCTTTAACAGATTCAGTAATTGTATTTAATGAATCGAAGCAGCCAAAGAATATAGAAAGCCTTTGACATCAATTAGTTTAATAAGAGTTAGGAAACTACTACAGCAACACTATAGGGTAGAAAAGAGGAACTACAACTAATATTACATTTTGACACAATCTTTTGCTCAATTAAATAAACTTCTTTGAAATTATCAGCCTATTGAAATAACAGGATATGATGATTTGTTTATTACGAAAGGGGCAAAGATGTACCCCAATTAAGTAAACAAGAACATAGCATTCTTCTAGTGATTCACAAAATTCCAGATTTCCTAGAACCAGAATTTAAAATGAAACATTCTGCCAGCGCAAGCAAAATCACAATTAAGAGGAGTAAGTAAAAAAAATACTTGCTACCAACTTCGACACCATCACAGCCAAATTCACATTGTTCCTCAGATTTCTCGTGTAGCAACTTTAAATCAAGAACGATTGTTTTTTAAAACAAAAATGTCACATTTCGACAGTCGCAAACACAGAAGACTTGAGAAGGGACGCACCTCTATAGGCCTCCAACTCGAGGGGCGAGAGCTTGATCTTGTTGGCGGCCTGGAACCGATCGAGAAAGTAACGGAGTTGTTGCGCCGCGGGCATCGTGGAGATCAAGTACCCCTCATCATCTCTCTTCTTCTCCTCCAACTCGGCTTCCTTCTGCTTCCTCTTTTTCTCGGCGAGGACCTCGTTGTGGCCGAGGGGGACGAGGTTTGGATTCCTCCTGCTCTTCTTCTGGTTCTTCTTGGGACCGAGTGGGTTCGTCTTCTTATTCTTCATTGGCTTCGATGGCGCTTCGGTCGCCATTGTTACTGCGATCTCTTGAGCCGCCGGGAAATATGAATCGTCGTCGAGGTTCAAATCGCGGCGGCGGCGGCGGCGAAGCGAGCAAGTTTGCGTTGGAGACGAGTCGAGCAAAATCCGTTATTATTGTCTGTAATGGCCGATATGAATGTTTCTCGATACACGAGTCCGATATAAACTTAGAGAAAAGAGATATAAACTTTTTAAAATAAACATTTATAATTATGATACTGAATACTTCAATAATTAATATTTTTTCTATCGACACTAATTTAATTAATCATGATTATTTTGTTGTAATTTTTATCCACAAATTGTTTAGAATTAAGGCGTTTCTTGAACGTGTAAATTTTCTTAATAAGTACATATATATTTAACTCTTTTTAAGAAAAAACAACGGCCAGTTATCTTGTTTTGGGTTATTTTATGGAATAAGCATTCCAATTTTATGCGGAGTTGTTATCATATTGAAACAGGAATGATTGTGTTTGCATTCCATTGCTTAATAATTATAGTCATAGTTTAGTAGTCATATAATCATACATGATGATTCAAGATTTATTTATTAGTAAATAGGTTTTTAAGTTTTTTTTAGTAAATTCTACGGGTGTACAGAGTTATTAGCACTCGACTAATTCGGTGTTTCGTGTGCGACAAAAATAAATCATAATCAAATTGATGATTTCAGAGATCGAACTCGAGCTACTAGCTTCGATTCTTTAATTTGAGACACGGATCCACTAATCATCTGTGTCAACTAATTTAATTAATAGATTTCTAAAGTTATTATTTCATTGTATGCTTGTTGAAGACACCTTATCATTCTCATTATGCAGTTATCATTTTTTTTTCATATAAATACTACAACATATTCATAAGCTTGACCAACTAGTTATGATATATAACTTCCAAATGTACTAAAGTCGATAAAAATGCATTTCTTCAAATAGCTTTCATACGTTGTGATCAATAACCTTTAAAAGAAAAATTAATATAACAACGTATATTGTGGTTATTGTTTTATTTTGGAATTTTATTCAGACTATATATATATATATATATATATATATATATATATATATATATATATCTTGAATCATTAAATTTAAAAATAATAATCTAAATTAGATCGATCAAACAAATAATCATAATTTGGATAATTTTAAATTTCATTGCTTAAAATATAAAATAGCATGTATATAATGTTAGTTAGCATTACATCTCTATTTTTTATTTTGTTAAATTAACGTAATAATAAATCTATAAAATCATATTTTGTTGCAGAAACGGTGAAAGTTGCATCTTTTATGTAAATAAAATCTGATTTATTCTTGTGTTTCTTGAGTGTAAGCTTTTTGGTGACTCGTCGACATAAGATATAGTAAAAGTCTTAATTTTAATATTCTTGTAAAACACATTCTTAGGTGACATATGTGTAAGTGCCTTCATGATTACTGATATTCTTGTAAAACGCATTTTTTTTCCTTTCATGTATTATTGATATTCTTGATATTATTGGCAAGTTCGGTAATTCTTCAACATAATAGTAATTTTTTGGGATATAAAATGCTCACCGACAGCCTTCAAGTAAAATATTCCTCCTGCAAAGGAATACATACATTGCACATCACATGAAATGAGAATAATGTCTCGTCATTATGCAGTTATTATTTTTTGATATAGTTCTTATAATATAGTTCAAAAGTCTAACCAGCCAGCAATAATAAGATATGACTATCAGACAATTTTAAAGTCAGTCAAATTGCATTCATTCAAGTAATTGCTCATTCGTTTTTTTACTGATGAGCAGGACGAGCACAAGCATGAGCCTCTTTCCATTTAGAATTCAGTAAATGCTTGTTTTTACAGATGACCAGGACAAGAAAAAAAAAGCCTTTTTTACAAATTCAATTGTATTATGGTACTGACTGCATCCATATCTCTGGTTCTTATGTTGCAAAAGGCAACGCCCGTCTATGTATGAAAAGAATCTAATCTGCTTAATGCGGTTTGTCTCTATGTATTATTTACAAGATATCCACAGCCTTCTTCTTCCACTTGTTTACAATTGCAGTAGCTCTTCGGCGTGCCCTGGGAGTTCCTGTATGAGCCAGTTTCGAGATGCATCCGTCTACATCCGCCAATTCAAGCTCATTCAGTTTTGTTTCATCATGAATGCAGATCCAGCACAAAATCGCCACCGAATTCTCTTTCCCCAAATCAGTTGAATTCTCATCCTTTATGACCTTGAGCAAGCAACCCATTCCGCCCGACTTATCAAACGCCTCAACCACCTCACTCTCGTTTGCTATCAGTGCGAGTGTAGCCAGTGATTCATCCACGCGAGATTGATTGCTGATGGCCTGCAGCAGAACATCCACAGTCTTCTTCTTATACAATTGCAGCAGCTCTTCGGCGTGCCCTGGGAGTTCCTGTATGAGCCAGTTTCGAGATGCATCCGTTTATGTCCGCCAATTCAAGCTCACTCAGTTTTGTTTCATCATGAATGCAGATCCAGTACAAAATCACCATCGAATTCTCTTTCCCCAAATCACTTGAACTCTCATCCTTTATGACCTTGAGCAAGCAACTCATTCCGCCCGAATTATCAAACGCCTCAACCACCTCACTCTCGTTTGATATCAGTGCAAGTGTAGCCAGTGATTCATCCACGCGAGATTGACTGCTGATGGCCTGCAGCAGAACATCCACTGCCCCGCTCCTTATGGCTGCTGCTCGGTTCTGTTCCGGCATGCATAACTTGAAGATGGCAGAAAGTACATCCTTCTTGGCACCGGGGCTGCCAGATTGTAGCAGCTCAACTAGGGGCTTCATAGCACCCGTCTCAACAATTTTAAGCTTGACAGAATCAGATGTTGATATAGAGGACAATGCGGCAGCAGCATTCGCACGAGCGTCCATGGTTACACCTTTGAGTGCATTGATAAGCAACTGAATGGCCAGAAGGCTGTCTCCAATTATCTTCCTGTTGCTTTCATGGAGCGAGAGGTTTAGAATAGTTGTCACCCCATTTTCTTGCACCTCCGGATCACTTTCCAAATCCTGTAGAACAGAGAGCAATGGAGCCAAAGCATCCGGGTTGTGGGTCAGAACAGCTCGAAAGGTTTTATCATGCTTGGTAATTTGCCGGAAATCCTTCACTGCCTTCTTCTTTCCCGATTTTGAAGAAATAGACATTCGGTCAAGGAGATCTTTGAGCTGATCTTGCTCCTTTGAAGTGATCAAATTGTCATGGAGGTCGTCTTTGGCAGGAGGGATTTGGATACCATGCTCGAAGCACCATCTGAAGATCATTCTGTGGACGAGGTGATTGGGAATGAGAGTGGTGTTGGAGAGGGCCTGCTCGGTTCTGGGGCATGTTCTGTTGCCAGAATCCAGCCAATCTTTAATGGATGCCCGGTCATATGTCTGCAATACACATCCAAGGAAGTATTGCTGTTACTATAATATCTGCGGTTTAAATAGCATCACAGTGGTACAAAAGAAATGAATCAAACGATGAATAAAGTTGGTCTGCAAGAAACATCCAAGGGAGCATGGAAGTAGAACTAAAATACTGTATCAATTCGATCATGAAATTGGTTTGCTTCATCCTCAGGAAATCATGCACTGTGATTCTTATCTGTTCTTGTTTTACTTTCAGATCTGATAATTAACTCCATTTGAATGTAGTCATTCTGTACAATTACAGTAGTGAAAACTATACCAAGTGATGCATGAAGCTTTGAAGATAATAGGACACTGCTTGGCAATTTCTACTCATTTGTGATGAAAAGAATTGAAAGAAGTGAATACATCAGTAGCATATGACATGTTTTGAAAAGAAAACGTGAATTTTAGTTCCCAAACAGAATTCATCTTTTTCACTTTTGAACAAGATAAGAACAATTGAATATGTAACAAATCAGTAACATCTAAGCATCAATAATTTCCACACCATTGTGCTCAAGAAGACCTGACCTTCTGATTCTCCTAAAATTTACACTCCTCGAATTGTTGAGAATGTAAGAAATTTCTAACATAGTACCATGTAAACATTGAATAAATAGTTAAAAGAACCAGTAACATATGACAATTGTAAGCATCACCTCCACTTCCATTGTGCTCAAGAAGATCATCTGATTAACCCTAAAACTTTTAAACTGCAGAATCCAAATGTTTGTTCATTTCGATAATCTACAATCAAAATCCTTCAACCAGCCGCTTTTGATCTGTTTCTTTCCACAAAATCCAACAAGAACCAAGAACCAGGAAAAGAACGTTTGCTAGCTGAAAGAACCAAGCGAATTCAAGAGAGAACAAACCTCGCCGGAGGAGATGACGACAGGTTCCCTCATGATCACCGATGAGATCGGACAAAGGAAGTCCTTCGGCACCGGAGACGTCTGCTTCCCTCTCGAGCTCCCGCTAGCAGCAGCGTCGCCACCGCCGTCCTCGCGGATCTCCTCCTCGCTCTCTTCCATGATCTTCTCGAATCGGGAAGGATCAAAGGACCTCCTCCGAAATGGTGCTCTGCGTCGTCGCATTGTCGGAAGGGACGTCGCCGGAGAACCCGCCAAAAACTTCGATCGTTCAAACGAATAGGTGCAGGATTACGAAAGCGCTCACTTTATAGCTCTATTTATACGTCGTGATCAATAACATTTTTTTAACAAAAAATAATATAATACCATATTTTTTTATATAAAAAAAGGTGATGGTATTCTTTTAATTTAATAATAAATCTATTACTTCACAGTATATTTCTTCGCAGAAATGTTGAAAGTTTTTTGCGGTAAATAAAATATGGTTTCTTTTTCTTCAGCGATTTTAGGTGCCTATCTATGGCATCAAAATTAAATATAGTAATAACTTACCAAAAATTTAAATATAATAAAGTCTCAATTTTAATAAACATTGGTGTAAATTTTAATAATTTAAAACATTTATTTACTATAATTATTGCTATTTATTTTTCTATCTTAGAATGCTTTATTTGTTATTTTGCATTTTTTAGTTGAAGGCAAACTTTATATATATAAGAATTATTTGATATGAATAAAATGATACTTTAATTATTTTTTAACATTAGGTTTGTATGAATATTTTCAGTGGATTTCGAGAAATTCTGATGAATTTTAAAATAATTTTTTTTGTACTAATTTACCTAAACCCAATGTCATTAATGAATTTTAAAATTTTTATGGATTTAGAATCATCATTTTTTTACACCCCGTGGCATCTTATTAAGCTTTTAGCTTAGGCTTGCAACTTATAGATGTAGGTTCTGTTGAACATGTATTAACAATTAATAGCAATTAATGACTAATAATTAATGATAATGAATTAATTATTAAATTTAACAAAAATATTTAACAAATGCAGTATTTGAATCAATCAATAAATATAAAATGATTAAAAAAAGATATAAAGAATTATTTAAATAATTTACGTTGATATATATCATAAATTTAATAACATATTTTTATTTTAACCATTTTAATATTAATAAATAATAATAAAATAAATAGTTGACTAAATAATTTATAAGTTAATGAAATAATAATAAATAATAAAATAATCATATAGTATAAAATAATAAGTGTATCATACAAATAGTAATTAATATTAAAATATTTTGAGGATATATCTAGAAAAAATTAATACGTTTGTATCTACATTAGAAATTGGCCTTACAAGAGTCTCAAAATACTGAGTTTCAATTAATTGTCAATATCATTAATTATATTTGTCAAACGTCTTAAATAACGTATTGACTTGGTCAACACGATATATGCTAGTGTAGACGCTATTTTAAAGATGTGTCAAACATGATCATATATAAGCTCATAACTCGATGAGAAATCTGATATTGATAAGCTCATGTGATCTCGGATTCTAAAAAACACAAGCAAAAACTTATTAGTTATTATTATATTTTTTTTACATGACCTTTTAATGAGATATTTTCTTTTTCCTCCCACTCACATTCTAGTTTTTCTAATACATTAATTTTAATTTTCTCCAACCTCTCATTTTTTCTTCTTTTTAACATTTTTAAAGTTTAACTTTATCTTTTATTTTTTAAATAACATTTAATTTGAATTGTTTTTAATTTAACTTCAACATATTATTACTTGGCTATATTTTTTTTATTATCAATTTATTTTTAGTCTAAGTTTAATATAATATATTTACAAGGGTTTTATATATTTTTTGTTATATTATATTATATATAAAATCATGTTTTCCCTCATTTTAATGTGCATTTAGTTTTTAGTTAATAAACAAAATATTTATTATATTATCTTTAGTTTATATTTTAAATTAAATTTAAATTATATTATATTAAATATCATTAGAAAATATTAATATGATTTTTATATTTAATATATTTATTTATCTAAAACTGAACTATACTTTTTTGTCCACCCGCAAAATCATCCAAATACTCATTCATTCGAACTTAGTTTTTTTTTCGTCAAAACACAACTGAAACTAATATATTAAATCAACTCAAAGAGCCGGAATACTCCAAATTCTACTGACAATAGAAAACTCATATATAGGTCCAATCTATTAGAAAAACCAGCCTAACAACTATTAGTCATTACATTATTTTTTTTTCTCTTTGTAATGCAAGGTTTATTAGTCTAATTCATGTCCTATCAAAGAGAATAATCTTACTCTACTATAACACATTGTGACATCGGGCAATGAACAGTAGTACTAATGATTTAATGCATGTTTACCTATCACGCCTACTTAATTTACGTGCATTAGATCATATATAAGAATAATGCTTCAAGCATTTTAACAATACGCATATTAAATCACGCATATTTATTTAATATATGTTTACTGATCTTTTTACAATAATGTTTTTAGCATTTTTTCATGAGGACTGAGCTCACTTATCATTTATTTATATAATAATATGCAAACATTATAACACCGTTATAAACCCCTCTAATTCTTCAGCAATAAATTTGCGATATGTCTTGGGAAAATGCATGCGCTATCCGATCGTGCAGGCCGCCGCCGGCAGGTTGATCACGCCAGTCATCGCTGCAAACCCCACAGCTCGGAACACTCCCACGTCGGCAGCGCCCCTCACGGTGATCCCCGCGCACGCAGGAAGGACATTCGTCGTCCGCCGGTACGCCCCAAGCCACTTGGCCATCATGTACTTCTCCTTCCTCCACGGCGGAACATGCAGGCCTCGGGCCTTGAGCGATCTTCGCGCCGCCGCCGCAGTGATCCGCACGGCCTCTCTCACAACCTCCGGTTGCGCCACCATCAGCTTCGGCAACGTCGCGACCACCTGTTGGTACTCCGCCGACGCCCGGGCCACCTCGAACTCGGCAGCGAACGCCACGTCGACGATGTACCTCCGCTCTCCCTCTCCCGCGCCGTTACACTGCTCGGCCGCCGGCACAACGTCGATGTACTCGTAGCTTCCCGCCACTAGCTTCCCGGAACTCCCCCATTTCGCCTTGCATACGC
>LTAE01005972.1:0-26858 GCA_001647135.1 Pontederia paniculata | reverse complement strand
CTAGCAACACATAGAGGGGCCTCAGTGGCAGCCTACTGGTCCTGCCCAACACCCAGTCATCAAGGATGTTGGACACCAATCTTTCGGCGCCCACCCAGAGATGCACAGATAGTTGATCTCCTCGCACTTATAGACCGCATCTCAACTTTTCGACCAGACAGCGCAAGGGGTGATGGATGGATATGGACAGGGGGGACCTTCTCGGTCCGTGAGGCATACAGCCGCCTTCACCCAGAGGTCGGGACAAGGAATCCAGACTTCCTAGCCGATTGCAGGATACTTTGGAGGACTCGCACGCCCCTTAAAGTCAGAATCCTTGTTTGGCTTCTCAGGCGCAATCGAGTTCTCACCAAGACATACTGCACGCGGTGGGCTCCCGGGTCAGACACTACATGCACATTATGTGAGAGTGGCATTGAGGATGTCAACCACCTATTAGTCGAGTGCAGCACTGCACCCACGATCACTTGACTCCTTTTGGTCGACATATCGGGCAGCTGGGATGAGAGACACATCGCAACAGCGGCGGGGCACGCCTCTAGCGGTGTTCTGGGCCATTTGGATTCAACACAACAACACAATCTTTAGAGGCGAAAGATGTTATTTGAGAATATTATACATCATATCCGTTTTTTGTCTAAAAAGTGGAGAGAATCACTGTCCGCCACCTCTAGAGTTTGATCATTTTCACTTGTAAATTTGTGACATTTCATATATATATATATATATATATATGGATGACTAAACAACACTAGCCATCCTTTTGCCCATCAAAAAAACATGAGCACAAAGTTCATAATTATTAAAAATCGATTATTGAATATTCGTTTAACACATGCTTTGTTATTTTTTCTAAAAGTAAAAAATGATAATTTTTAATTATTAAAACATTAAGTTAACAGAACTTTGGATGAATCCGGTAGAAAGAAGATTAGAATGAAGATTATAGTAGAAGAGATGTTGGAGAAAATAACTCAAAACATACATACATACATACATGCAAACTTCCACCGTTTTGCAAGCTTAATTATTCAACATTAAACTTATCCAAAAAAACAATAACGTTGGCCAATATTTTACAAAGAATTCGTGAGATTTTGTAATACATAATTTTAATCCATATACGGGAAAGAAAACAGTTGATTCTTTAATCAATAGCTGCTGGACCAATTGGAATAACATTACTTTTTTGAAGTCCTCTAAAAGAATCCATGCTGCTGATTCCCAGGAAGACCAGAATATCATCAAACAAAAAGCAAGTCTGATGATAGTAATTTCAATATCTGATAGGTCCGTCCAAATTACCTGACGCGAACTATAAGAATAAAACAGAAAGTGTTCTTCAATGTTTGCAATGACAAATAATATATTCAAGCTTAAACTTCAGATTACCTGTCTTACTATAGGATTTGATGTCGTGTTAAATTCGTGAACCATCCCTTCCCAGACTATTCTTCCCTCGAAAAGAAATAGCAATCTGGCAATGCATATTCTAATGTAATGTCAAACGTCATCAGGAATTTAGTGTGACGAACTCTAGGAGCATACCATTACCTATCAACAGCCCTTCTTATGGTGCTGTGTTGGTGTGTAACAACAATGTAAGATGTTATTTTTCCTGGTTTTCCAACTGCATATTGTCCTCCCATATGCACAGAGCGGATAAGATCTTCAACAACGGTAGATGCAATTGGATCAAGTCCTGCTGTTGGTTCGTCGTACAACAGAACCTAATCCAGGGAGAAACAGAAACCGCTATTTATTAGACTGGATAAAGTTTTAAAATGTCAAACTGCAAACGTTGTAGACATGAAGCTAGAACAATAACTCACACATCTAGTTAACATAAAAAGCAAATAAGAGGTAGTAGTCATACCTCTGGTTCTATTGCCTCCTTCGTGTCATCATAGATGATGGATCTGGCTAAGGCTACACGCTTTTTCATGCCTCCAGAAAGTTCTGATGGAAAAAGATCTTCAACTCTCTACAATATCGTAAATTGGAATACATATAAATCAGATATCCACAATAACCAAGACAAATTAATTTTGATAAATTAAGGATTGAAGTATCGTCAGATTCATATCATGTTAACACAGTTTGGCCCATAAAACAGGATTTTCGTTCGTGAAGCCCATAAAACAGGATTTTCATTGGAAACTGTTTCACGAAGAGTTTCAGTCTTCCAAAGAAACCTTTGATTCCGATTAAAGAGTTTTGGAAATCACAATGGCCTGTTCTGCAAAGGCATGAAATTATGTATCACCTAGATAGTGCTTGATAGGACAGTACCATTTCTACCAAGCATTGACAGTGTATTATGCCAAAAATGTAATCCTACAAATATTTTCAAGTTTGAAGGAAAGAAGACAATAATAATAAGTTGGATTAATTTTTCATATTGTCTAAAGTAGAAGGCAATCAATAGAGACTTGGTTGGATAATGCGTGCTATTTAGTTTATGGTAGAAAAGGAAACACTGGCAATGCTTGACACTTCCAGCAAAAAATGGTTAAGAAATATGCAGATGTTCTAATGAGGTCTTTCATCTTGCAATTTTGAATGTACAGTATTAGTGTGATATGTGAAAATAGTATAAAGATGTAGTTGAGAGTTTAAATCATCAGATATGCTTTGTAAAATGTGTGACCTCCTCCCCATGGAAACATCTTCCAGGCCCAGCTAACATGACAGACCATATGCCTGCCTATCCAGAGCCATCTCAATATAATCTTCAAAATGTTAATGCAAGAACCCTTTGTAAGATTTGTCAGCATTCCAAAAGGAGAACTGCATGCCTGACCGCAGGATGCCCCATAGAACCTTAGTCATACTGCTCTAGAGACATTTCATTGTAGAGTACTCTAAACCTTAAACTGATTCCTATAGGTGGGTTTTATGGACGAAATATATGGAAAATCATCTACATCTACATTCTGAAAGAAAATAAGATAAGATTTCTCAAAAAACATTACAAGACTCCAAAAGTTGACGTGTCATGGTGGCATTAAATGTGGACTGTGACACAGGACCTCCTGCGTTTAGAGGATATGACACTGACCAGGCATTAAGAAGAGATAGAACAAAGACATAATAAAATAAAAGAACAGAAAGACACATTTGAACTTTTTCTGAGGATATCATATTGAAACTCAGTTATCATTCTTGCACCAATGATGTTTATGGCTCATATGAAATGTTGTAGAAAAAGGATGCCAGAAGAACCTTCTTTATTCATGAGAATATATATAGTTTTTTTTTTAGGGAAAAAGGATGATTAACCAAGATGTTAATCATCCAAAATGATTTATTCAGAATCTAAATAAGAGTGTACATGAGCCAAACAGGTAAAAATAAAAAAGAAGGGATGATATAGCCCGCAGCTAGGGCTGGCAATAAGTCAGGCCGTTCGTGAGCGGCTCGTGGCTTGGCCTATTTTGAGCCTTGCTCGGCTCGCCTTTTTAGATAAATAAACCAATCTCGAAATTAAGATTTGACTTTTTTATTTAAACAGGCTTACCTCGTCTATATTAGGCCTAACTTGTTAGCTTATAAGGCCAACTTATATAATTAATATATATTATAAAACGTAAATGTGTTTAGCATACAAGCCAAAATTATTAATAATTTTGATTCAAAAAAATCAAATGTAATATCGAAAGAGGTACAATAAGTCACTTTTATTCAAAATTATTATTAATAAAGTGCTAAAGTGCACAATATTTTTTTTTAATATTATAAATATAAGTTAAAATATAATTTAATATATATTTATTAATTAATAAATATGATTTAATAAGCTATTAAACTAGGCCAGGCTTCTTGAATTTAATAAACAAGTCAAACCAAACTTAATTTTTAAGCCTATTATAGGCATTTGGCCTAGATCGTTTATTAAAGTTTTTAAATAGGTCTGGCCTATTTAAGTGTTGGCCTAGCTCGGCTCGGCTCGACTCGTGTCCACTCCTACCCGCAGCAATGTCACAGAGAATTCCATTCTCTGATTAAGTAGACCGCATAAGTTTTTTTTTTAGACTGAAAAGAATGTCTACCAGTTTTGTAGACATCCCATTTTATTGATATGTGATGTTTATATAATTACAGCAAATGATCATATATACAAACCCTTTCTCCACCCTACTCGCCTGCCCATAAAGATATCGAATTCAAAGCGTGCATTTTAATGTTTTCCGCATAACATCTCTCCCCATTAAGATACAAGAATTTCTCTAACACCAACTCCGCCATAGGACTGCTAAAGGCAATAATTTCTTTCGTCAAGAACTGTACACTATGACATCTTGACTGCTGCCGAATCGAATTGTCCTCCAAAAGTTCAGTTGAGGATACATCAAGCCAAAAGCAACCCATCGTTGACCATACTTCCTTTGCTATCACACGTTCAAAAAATAAATGGTTTATGTTTTCTATTGTATCACCACGCAGCGAGCATGTGGTGTCAGTTGACAGATGCCAATGCAATCTATATGCTTTTGCAAGTAACCACACTCTTCTAAGAAGGCAAGAAAATATTTTTATCCTCAGTGGTGCACCCGATCTCCATATTATTCTGAAATCTGTACTCATCACTTCATCTTACAAACCATCAGTCCTGCTTAGAAGGAGCATACCCTTTTCACCAAGAAGTGGCCCAAGTTCCAGCATCAAGCCTCTCTTGCCGTATTATCCTGGAACCAAGCATCTCTTGCCATATTATTAAAACAACATCTCACAAGAGTTCCCAAGAGATTGACAAAGTCATAATCTCTGGTCGGACAGTTAACTTGAGAAGGATGGCATCCACATCCCACCAAAACCACCTGTAGGAGTCCAACAGTCAGCTACTTTGGCACCTTTATCTGCCACAATAGCATATAATCTTGGAAATAAACTTCTTAAGGAAGTAGATGCCACCAACGAATCATCCCAAAACTGAAAATCTTGACGATCACCCAGGCGAATAGATAAGAAAGGTCTAATCTTTTGGAGCACATCTGTCTTCCCCATCCAGAAAGAAGAGCATTCTCTCGATGGAGCATTCTAGATGCCCAAGATAGGCCGCGAACATAGCACGTGAACATGATAGAAGACCAGAGGGCGACTTCAGCACCCATGACCTAGCATGCCCATTTAGAAAGGAGAGCTTCGTTAGTGTGGCATAGCACCCGAACCCCCAGACCTCAATCTGTAACAGGCCAACATACCTCCTTCCACGCAACAAGGTGAGTTGCATGGGTTGTACTACCTAAATATCTACATAAGAAATTAATTCAGAGTGAATCAATGAGTATCTCCACCGACCTTGGCAGCAGTAGAATGAAAATATAGTAAATGGGAATTGCTGAAAGTACTGATCACAGTAACGTAAACCGACCTCCTCGTGACAGCAGCCTAGAGCTAAATCCCTCGAGTCTTTGTTCCACTCTCAACTACAGGCGTCCAACCACGATATAGTGTCTTTCTATCCGTCAAAGGCAGCCCCAAATATTGTGGCAGCACACTTCTAGCTCTTTGGAGCGACGTACAAGCAAGGGCCTCCTGTTCATCCATGCCAAAAGGAATAAAATATGATTTTGAATGATTCAATGAGAAGCCACGGAAAAACACCAAAAATGTCAACCGAAATGAATTTTTTTTTGCTGCCTCCCTAGAGCCTTTGATGAAAAATATGATATCACCAACGCATTGTAAGGAATGACAGTGCGCTGCTCCAAATTTCTAGAAAAACCATTAAGAAGCCCAGCATAGCAAACTGAGAAGGTACATCGAGCTAATTCATCAGCAGAAATGATAAAATCATTGGGGCAAGTGGACAGCCTTGATGAACACCACGTTGTGGTTGGATCCAGCCATCAGCAGGGCTGCCATTAATAAGCACCAAGAAAGAAATGGAGCAGACACAATGTTTCATCTAAGAGACCCATTTTGTGGGGAAGCCCCTTTTATATAAAGAACTCCATAGAAACCACCAGTCTTAGAAAATCCACCTTCCATAAGAAATCTTGTTTGCCGGTACGGCGCCATAAGAGATGATTTCCGAGGCCATAGTGAAGCTATCAAAAATCGATCAGCCTGAAATAAATGCCGTTTGTACTGGGTGCACAATGGAGACCAGCACCAGGCGCAACCTATTAACCAAGACATTGGCAATAATAAGATAAATTGAATTAGATAAAGCAATAGACTTGAAGTCTTTGCCGTGATCAGCTGCATGTTGCTTTGGTATAAGAGGAAGAATTTATTAATTATTTCAAAATCCCTGTTGCCAGTAGCAAACTCCTGAATATTTGTCATGACGTCAGGCCCCACTAGCGACCAAAAATCTTTATAAAATAGCACCAAGAATCTATCTGAACCAGGAGAGCCCTTGCATTTCAAGCCTCTCATAGCATTAATGACCTCCGAGAAAGGGCTGATCAGCTCCTCAACGTCGAGCTGTGACAACCTAGTTGCTCTCCTACCCATCCATTTCCATCCTCTCAGGTGATGACATTGAGTGAAGTCTCTGAAGTATCCAGCCACAGCATCTCCAATATTCTGTCTCCTAGACACTTCCTCATCGTCCACCCTTAGTCGATCAATGTGGTTTAATCGACATCATCCACTGGCATACATGTGAAAGAATCTTGTATTTGAGTCCCGTTCCTTGAGCCATAACTGTCTGGATCTTTGCCTCCATGCCATCTCAATTTTCAAATCCTCATTAGCCACAGCCTCTTGTTGTTTCCTGTGTTCAGCTAGCTCCTCACTAGAGAGCACCTGATTGTCCTTCAAATGATCCATGCGAGATATAGCTGCAAAGCCTCCAAACGTCTTAGGTCACGGACGGTCATGAGCTGTCTAATGTAGTCCCAAAGGAAATCTTGAAGACGAGACAAAAGAACTTTTGTCGCCAAGTTAGATGACGAATAGATCCTCTATTGTTCTTCCACAGTTTGTCGAAAGCCTGTCTCCTGAAGCCATGCTCTTTTAAATTTGAACAAAGATTTGTGGTACAGAAAAATATCACTCTAATGCAGACACTCAGCCACGTGGAACGTCTCAGCAAGTTCAACAGAAACTAAAAACTTCGCATTTGGGGCCGCCAAGCTCCACCGTGTGAACTGACAATATGTGATTGGAAAGTCTATGAGACCTTGATCATCTATGAAGTCCCGAAATGCCTCAGCCCCTCTATCTCTTCCACTTATCCTGCTCAGCCGGTCCACTGTATCAAGTGTCACATAATAATCTCCCCCCAACATTCAGCCAATGATTGGGAAGCTGGTTCGAACATGGCGTAGTTCAACCTACATTTCAGTTCTACGAGTATTCTCTTGAGGACCATATATGCAAGACACCATGATGCGCACCCTGTCAGATCTTCTTGACAATATTGCTGAGATGGAGGATGTGCTTGAATGCACATTCATCGTCTCAAAAGTACTTTCACTCCAGCATAGTAGGCATCCACCGGATCTTCCTTCTGGGCCAGCGAGTAGTAGCCTGCTAGAAATTCTCCACCGATCTGTTTTATCATACGTTTGTTGCACGTTTCTAGTTTTTTCATGAAGTATTGGCACATGCACTCTCCATTGTCTTCGATATCGTCTAAGAGTTGAGCATCTGGAACTGTCACCCAGCCCACATGCGTTGCAAGTTACAGCTTCATTCAGACAGTTTTGCAAGCCGCTGCCCTTGGATTGTTCCACGACCTAGGTGTATGTTGTCTCGGAATACTGCTCCCTGTTTCTACTGACTTGGCTCTTCCTCTTTTCTTAAAATTCATAGCATCAGCCACCTTATCATACTCAAAACGAGTCCATTTCTATCTCAAAAGAAACTGATCTGTTTGAATCACTAGATGGCATTGCAGGAGTCTCTGCGGCTTTTTTTTCTATGGTCCCGAACTTGGCGTATTGAGCACACCCTCTGAAGTTTTCATAACCTGTTCAGGTCCGGTGTGTTCCTGACCAGTTTTTTTGTTACTGGGTTGAGCCAGGTGTCTCCAGATGATGGACACGCTGGATCTCAGCTGACCATCTCCTCGTAGGTTCGTCATCAGCTCCATCATGGCAAGAGGCAACATCAGGCATCATTTCTGCACACATATCACTTTGACAGATTACCATAGATTTAAGTTTGAAATTTGCTCCAACCTGCCAGCCTTCCCCTGTTTCCATGGTCAGAGGTTGCGGAACTCGTCATCACACCTACGTGAGTTCCCCTCCAGATATTTCGATCGCCATATCCACTGATGGAGAGCGGGGGCTGGACGACACTTCCCGGCGACTACCTCCGACCATGCTCGGGGGACCTATGGATATGCAAATCGGATATTCATAAACTCCAGATCTGAGGTTAACTGCTGGAGGCACAGAGTTTGTTCGGGTCGATGAGCACCTCAACTCCAACCATACAGACATCACCAGAGTCATATGTCGAAAAGGATAAGTCCACAACAGTCGTGAATGATTTGACAAGCTCTAGAATCACTTCTCTGTACCATAGGTGTAGAGGGACACCTTCAAGATTCAGCAGGATCATTTCCCTCTGGAACTGATCTGGTGAAGGTGCAGAGTGGAGCAGTCATCCGCTGGCGATGGACGCAGATAGAATAGGAGAAGAAGGCGGGAGGCATTGGTTCCCGACAGTAATGAATGTTGACTTAGTTAGTTAGGAGATACACAGCACCATCGTCGCCATTCCAATGCCCATCATAGTTTCTTTAATCATATCAACAGATGGCCTGGGACCATAGAAGACCCTGACGGTGCATTGATTCAAATGTTCTAAGCTATAGGTCATCATCGGCGACCATGGGGCCACGATAACAGGGCATTTACGCAATAGAATTAAGTGAATGTAATTGCAAGGATATGACACACGGACTACGAACACATCCATGACCCGAATAGGTATGATAGAGAAGCTATCGATTGTTCGGGAGTTTTCTTAATATATCCCTCGATTTAATAGTGATTTCACCACTAAAAACAGGAGATCAACTTTTAGACAGTGTCAAACATAAACGATGCAATCATCTTATTCCTGCATACGAGTTGGTCTCATAGGAGATCAACGATGCAATCATCCTTATTCCTGCATACGAGTTGGTCTCATAGGAGTTGGAATAGTCGTAGAAACCATCGTATAAAAATTGTAAGATTTGTACAATATTGATTCATGATGTTCCTGCAAAGAACACTCGAGTTGTGGTTAGAAAGGAAAAAAACTAGTATTGAGGGGGCATGTAGATTGCGTTAAGGATGTCGGGTAGATTTTATTGACTTCTGACAGTACCAATGTAATTATCGATGAGTGTCGGGAGGCTTGATATATTTTATTAATTTCGAATAGTTGTTGGATTGCCATCAATTTTTGATGGGCCATGAACGATTAATGTCACACATGGTCGAATTTATTACTAACAGATGATAATTCATCAAATATCCATAATCTATCACACGATTTCCGGGATTTATCGAGAGGTGTGATATATCTTGATATGAATCTATAGTAAGTTCTTGATATATCTTAGACAATATGCTTCTATTGACGTTGTCTTGCCATTTTCGGTTCACGATTCGTTGTTGTCAACTATTGAACGAACTAATTACCCAGTTGTTATTGCTAACTGTTGAGTGTTCATTAATATTTATTTGCTATTTGGCATCACAAAGTGATGACTTACCAACACAAAATGTTATAAACCAAGTGACCTGAAAATGATTAGTTTGCCATAACTTATTGCGATTTATTATTAACAATTTCAAATCATTGTAGATTCTTAATTTGCAATGGTGGATATCAAGACCGTTGTCAATCATGATTGTAGTTGTCAATCATGATTGTAGTTGTCAACCATGATTGTCTTTGTCAATTAATGACTTGTTAATTTCAATTCCAAGCCATATGAGTATCTTGCCTCCAGTGATTCATGATGGAGAGAGCAGCAGTAGAGCCTTGAGCTGATCCTGCCCAACTGACTTACCCACAAGACATGGTTAAGCAGCTCCTGCATTTGGCGATGTCAGGACCTCAAGGCGCCACGATCTTCGCTGTAGGTGGCTCAGGGACGGTCCGTGTTTTGTGTGATGAGAGGCCATTGGTTGCGTCTCACTGCACATAGGTGTTGTATGAATGGCAGGCAGCCTTTTGTGATCAAGGCCGCCGCACTGTATACATCTTATCGAATCTCGACGAGCCCTACAACGGTAACATATGACATCTCCTCGAGTCATTGTTAGTATTGGCGTTCGTGTCCTTCCATGGGATATCCTTGACCATCCACCACCTGCCTCCGGATGAGAGTGGAAACGAGGCAAGTTCATGTCGAGAGCAATCTAATAGAAACTAGAAGGTCGGTGGAGCTCAATTGACACAATGGCAGCATGGGTGAGGGAGCGAAAATAGGATGGTCCCCCCTTACGCGGCAAACCACTATCAAGCAAACTAAGCAGTCTTACCAACGGCGAGAGAGGTTCTATCAGAGGGAGGATAGGAGAGAGGATGAAGATCAGGAAAGAGATGATTTGGGGGTGTGTTGGCTCCGTCCCTATGTATAATAGAGGAACTACAAGAACAACTAAAAAGTGAAAGCAAATTGCAACATAGGAGCATAGTCAATGTATAAAGCTCCTATTAAAGTAAGCACCTAGCCATCCTTTCCCTTCTAAAAAAAAAGTTAAAGTAAGCACCAAAAGTACACTACCAATAAAAAAAGGCATTCCTTTTTTTTTTGAGTGAAAAAAGGGTATTCTGGACATTAGGCATAGACAAATCATGTGATGACGATATCTATAATAAATTGACTATTTCTTTTAAAACCAGTGAACAACAATGTTATGATGAAACAATGAATTTATGAAGGTGTCATCTTTGCTTCATATGAATATATTCTTTTTTTCTAGACATCAAAGAATGCATATGAATGTATTCTTCACATCACGAATTTGTTAGTTTTTCCATCTATGAGGTGTGCGCTTTGTTCTTACAATTTTTTTATAAACCTTATATGTTAACAGTTCAGGATAGGAAGACATGAGACAACAACAACAACAACAACAACAAAGTCTTATCCCACTAGGTAGGGTAGGAAGATATGAGAAAGCCACAATTAAAAAATCTCTTTGGTGCATTGTTTAATTACCTTCAATCCAACTGCAGCTAAGCTCTCTGCCACTAATTGTGCTATCCGATCCTCCGTCATTTTGGAATTTTCATACCTAGAATTGATCAAAGATACACAATATTTTAGCCAGGATGAATAACCATGAGTTATGCAGGTATTTGTAAACTAATCATTCCTTACAATAGAAAACCAACATTCTCACGCACTGAAAGAGAATCAAAAAGAGCTGCACTTTGAAACACCTGTAATGTCAATAGAATAAGAAAATATATTAGGATAATGCTAACCAAAGCAGAAAGGAACAAAAACTATTAAGGTTATTTCTGAAAAAACTACTAAGGAGCTATCGAAACAAAAATATTAAGGTAATAATTTTTTATATGTCTCGAATTGTACGTTCATGTACCCCCACAACGAAAATTGCACATTCAGGTAGTGAAGTCAGAAAAGGAGGAATCCTTACTTTAGCTTCTCTGACTTCTATGCAATGCATGTCACTCTACTGAGAAAAGTCAGATTCCTTTGAGAGATATAAAAACTAGAACAAAATACATTTGAGGGGAGAAAGAACCTTGACTTTCTACCCAACAAGAACAATTAATAAAAATGCAAACATACAGCATCTTAAGATGTTTTAAATTCTAGATGATAAGTAAAAAGATAAACATACGTAGAACACAAAGAGTAACCAAACCAGTTGTCTCTATGCAAACCCATGATAATGCAGAAAAGAAAATGAGCATCCATAAAGTAGTTTTGTTTTTCAATCAGTATGGTGGTAAGATCAGTACATACATTAATCAAAAGAACAAAATATCAATAACATGAGAACTTTTTTTTTATGAAAGGAAGGGTGCCTATTAAGCTTAGGTAGTCAACTGTTTTGTGTTAAAACTTTTGATGGAAAAATGTACATGTAGATATGAGAGAGACCGGAAGTCCAAAAGAAAAGAAAAACCACCTTGTGGGTGCACACAAAACAATGCTATCCCTCCTCCCACTCTGACTCAAAAGGAAATGTGATTTATAATGTTCTCAGTGTAACACTTCTCCCCTCCGAAAAAGGTGCAGTTATGTTGTAACCAAATGGCCCATGTGACCGCCAAAGATGCTCACTAGGGTCATCGCCACTATTCGCCGCCTCGCACGGCTAGTGCACGTAGCGAACCCCAAAACGCCTCTTCCGACGATGAATCTACCTTCATGTGTTGTATCTGCCTCAGTAGCGAAGGGTAAGTGAAAAAGAGGTGTGTGAGGTCCTCCGCGGACCCGCACAAGGCACATGATGTGTGCGAATTGGGCACTCACCTCGCTCTATAGACCCTAGTGAGGATCTTGCCCCGCCTAAGAAGCCAAGCAAAAATCTTGACTTTAATAGGGACCTGTGACCCCCAAATGTGGCGACAACTCGGTGTCATGACTCTAGGGAGTAGGCAGAGATATATGTTCTGGGCTAAAAACGATCAAAAAGTCGTAGCCAACCATCTACCCTAAACTCATCCAATCTCCAACAAGAAATCCTCTAATTCGGTGCAAGGAGCTCCAAGATGCACTGATTGGACAGCCCAAACCTGAACTGAGGGTCCCAGGAGCCGCTCCCTCAGCACGTGTCCAGACCTCGAAAAATGACACATAGAGATCTGCTGACATTGCCACTAGTCTAGGAATGTATCAAAGTACCACCAAGTTTCCACTCAAAGCGGTCCCTATCTTGCGGAAAACCTGGAAAAAAGGTCGCATCTATGGGAGTATCCTCACAATTTCATCCCAAAAAGTTGAGGCAGCCCTAATAGAAGTCGGGGGGAGCGGAGTTCCATGAAAGGTCCCGACCATAACAAGAGAAGAAGATTGTGCATCATAGATCCTCTTATGATCCCATGATCTAGCCGATCCATAGTGCAAGGAGGACATAGTTGGTCGTACAGAGGCCTCCCTTTGATCTGAGTCGGCATATAGTGCTCTCTCTAGGCAACAAAGTGAATCCCTCATCTCGCCGACCGCTCCTCTGCCAGAAGAATGAGCTCGTTGCTCCACCAAGGCTAGCATCCACAAAATTGACATGAAATAGATAAGCAAAGAGGAAGCACTAATTTCAAAAGGACAAGAAGTCCTTGAGAAAGCAACTTAGAACTCCATCCATGCAGTTTGTACTTCATACGCTCAATAACTGGACTCTTAGAAACAATGTTGAGATCCGAAACTAGTAGTCCCAAATATGTAAGCGAAAGAGAGGCAATCAAAGTGCGGAGCTTCGCTACACAAAGAGTTTCGCCACCTGCTTCCATGCCAAAGGGGATGAATGATATGTCAGCTCTGCGGATGCCAGCACAAGTGGAGAGATGTATCTAACATCGTCTCGTTGATGCGCCCTGTCTTTTGTGTCCTTAGGTTCTGGGGCGAATTTCTCATTCTGGAATCACGATTGGCTACAAGGCGGCACACTGGCCATGGCATTCCCAAGGTTGGCAGCGCTGTCGACAGCTCCATCAACGACAGTTCGCGATTGCTGGTCGCCACAGGGGGACACAAGAGGGGTTGTGTAGACTCCTCAGTTCAGAGGTGGGCTGTCAGATCAGCATTTTGAGGACTTATTGAACCTACTCGACCAAATCTCGGGCCATCATCCAGACAACTCCAGAGCGAACAATTTGATTCGGCAGGTCGGCCACTACTCGGCTAATTGGGCATATTGTCAACTGCTTCCAGGAGGGACGACTCTAGACACTATCAGAGTAGACTGCCTATGCACATGGCGATTGTGTATACCGCTCAGGGTCAAGATCTTCACTTGGCTCTTGAGATGGGGTAGGATTCTCACTAGAGTTTATAGAACCAAATGGACACCACAAGAGGACATAGATCTATGTCCTATGACAGCCTACAAAGTGAACATGATAGAACGGGCTGGCGGCGGTTGTGGACAGCATCCTTAGCCACCACATGTGCAGTTTGGCTGCAGAGCAACCCCATGACTTTTTTTGGGGTGAGGGGAGGTGTGTGGAAGCAATGCTATATTAAGAATATTTTCCATCACGTATTGTTTTTGATGAAAGAGTGGGGTTTTGGATAGTTTTGTTTTGCTTTGGGGAACTCACGTATCGCGTAGTCCTATCATACACATTTGTAAATTTCTTTTTGTTTTAATACAAGTTACAAAAAGATGGCAGCTATAATTTGTAGTCATCCTTTCTCCTCTAAAAAAATCATTTTCCCTCTAGAAAACAAATTTATAGTTAACTTCAGAGATTTTCCCATTTGCTAAACTCGTGTTATTCATAATTCATGATATGTACCCCTAATAAAAGTTTATCATATGTTTTATGTTTTTTTTTTCTTTTCGAGGTAATAATGGATCATAATTATCATGTTATACAACATGCCAGGAATTAAAAACTGAAATTGATATATTATGCAAATTATAAATTTCATGTTTCATGACGAATATAGAATTCATATGTTGTACAAAGAGATTTCATATGTATACTGAAGAAGCAAATCAAAGGCCCGGTAGATTACTAAAACCATGTTACATATTATGGATTACATTTTGTGCAAAATGTGGAGAACTAAATTTCACATCTAATATTGTAGATCTCAAAATTTATGAGGTTAATATGAATTATAAGTTTTTTTTTATGAGAATGATTTATAAGTCTTGGAATTCAAGAATCCCAAAAATGAAATTCTAAGTCTTCTAGCATTTTGGTGTCAAGTCTTGAAGTTTATAATGGTTTTATATCACTTTGGCCAGACACCAAGTTTTCTTTGCAGTATTTTTCTTTATGAATGCAAAAAGTCGATAATGTGATAGAAGCTTTCATTCAACAAAGACCAACTGTAAAACTACAAGAATTAAAAAATGTTGTTGATAGATTTTTTTTCTGTAACCCACATGAAAGGAGATACCCTCTTTCTATAATGATGATAAAAAAATTCTTCAGAAAGCCATAGAAATATTTATGAAGAACCAATCGAACCACTTCTAATACACAAAAGAAATTACTATAATCAGACGTTATCAGGAAAAAGAGACTCACCAAGCCGATCCGGAGGCCTGGTATCTCCTCCTCACCCACCAATCCATGTCTCCTTTTTCCACGTATAATTACTTCTCCCTGATCATTCAAATGAATAACATGATAGGAACTTTGAAACAAAAGTAGCAAACTATATTTTCCCTCAAAAAAAGTAGCAAACTATATAAGTAGAGTATGAAATAACTACATCTTAAACTTTTAATCTGAAGGACATATTAAATTGTTAATACCTTATCTGGCACCAAAAGTCCAGCCATGACCTTTAGCACTGTCGATTTGCCAGTGCCTGAAGGCCCGATTATGCCAACAGCTTCCCCATGCCTAATCTTAAGAATGAAATGAAATGGAGGAAGATCTCTCAATAAGAGGAATAAAATACAAATTTTCACAAACTTTTAGTTGCTAGGTATCAAAATCTAGTATTTCATATAAACAAACACAATGACTACAATGAGATCATGTACTCAAGAAAATAGATTACGCTATTGACAATTGGAGATGCAATTACGACCAACAGTCTATCATGAAAAAAGCTAAAATAGAATAAATATATGTAGGAAAATAACAAAACTACCTAAGTTTATGAAATAAAACTGTCACTATTTTATAGAATGTCAATTGGACTCAGCATGTACTTCCATGCTTTAGACTTCCTCACATGATCATCTCCAAGTGTGAAAATAAAAATAAAGGAAAGGCATATAAGAACTTATCATACATAAGGTATACGGGTATAGGATGACATAAAAGAAGGTGCATAGAATAAAATGCCCAAATAGATGATTGAACCATACACTAAATGTTTATACTATATATACAGAGAAAAAGCTCGATACTATGCAAAGTACATAGCCACTTAGTAGTGCCTCATAGAATTATTTTGCATATTTAAGAACAACTTTTATATGAATGGTCGTTTAGATGTTAGTCCTACAGATGGATTGAGGAAGATAAATGACCTTGAAGCTCACTCCTCGCAGTATATGCTTGTCACCAAAAGATTTGTGAACATCTCTACACTCTATAAGAACTTCAGCTTCCTCCTTGACATCTGAATCCACCACCAACATCTTGGGCATGGATGAAGCCTGCCAATGAAACCCATATATTACACCTATTAGAGAACTCCAATCTAACTAAAATAGCAGCCTAATATTTTAAAGGAAATTAGTGTACCAGAATATATCTACTTTGGTGGTTTTCATCTGTGATACAAGTTTGCCATATTTCATGATTCTATTATTAAACTCCCTGTGCTAATTTAGGTAGCTGATTTGTCATTTTCTTTTAAATTCTCTTTGAAACTCCAATCTAACTAAAATAATAGCATTATTTGCCCCATGCTCTGGGTAAGATCTTATTACAATTAAAGAATGAATCACTGGATGATTAACAGCTCATCCTTTTTCCTTTAAAAAGAAGTATTTCTAATTTGATGGGATTCATCTGTGATACAAATCTGTTTTATTTCATGATTCTATTATTAAACTCCTTGTGCTCTAGGTAGTTGATTTGTCATTTTCCCTTAAATTTATAGAATGACACTTAAAGAAAAAGTTGCAATCCTTATTCATATTTCATTTTTTTTCGGTGTCATTGCTTCTAATCAACATAAATAAATAAGTAGCAGAGTTTACGGGAAAAATATGCAATGTTTCGACCTAATAGACAGTTTTACAGTGTTTTTATTATCAATGACAATCCTTCTGATGCCCAACATATGTATGAACAAATGCTTCTAAGAAGAAAAACAAATCATTTTTTGATGAAATCATCTCCAACCAGAAGCACAATCTTATGATTATCTAACCACAGTTCTACACAAGGCCATATACTTGGTGGGATCGCGCAAAGACTAATTGACTGAAAAAAGAGAAGCGGAAGAACAACAGGAATTCAAGGGTGATGGAACTGGGAGCTTAAGCATTACATTGCCTCGGAGGGCGGCAGGCTGCCCATCACCGGAGCTCAGCGGTGGATGGCTTCTGCTGCTTCTGCAGGTGAAGAGCGCCGTGCTTCGCCTTGGATCCGAGAAGGAGAAACAGGCGGCAGTAGTGCGCGATGTTGCTTCTCCCCGCATCGTCGACACGGAAAGAGATGATTGCCCACGAGGCCAAGGGTAGTTGCGCCGGCAGACGGCGGTGGCGGGCGGCGCGCAAGACCACGGATTGGCCGTCGATGAGGCGATGATGGAGCTCGACATCGAAGGAGGGGATCCGACGAGGAGGAGAAATTTGCCAATTGCAGAAATGGGAACGGCTTGGATCAGAAACCCCGGTATGCGTATGGTTAATAGAATTATTGGTTGGATTTTGCTTGTGTGCACATCTTTACCAAAAATTTAAAATAACTTTTAGTCAAATTTTCAAATTTATCTACATTTGATTTGAATTTCGTAAACTTGAATCACAAATATATCATAAAATTTATACACTAAACAAATAAATTTATAAAATAAGTAATATATTATTTTCTAAAAATGATAATAACAAATTAATAATTGATATTTTAAATTGTTATATGTTATAATAACTAAAAATTATTTATTTATAATTTATAATTTATAATATACTTATAATTTATTATAATTAATTAAGCATACTAGTATTGAAGTTAATATGAACTATAATAGTATAATTTATTTAATAATAATGATAAAAATAAAAAATTTACTATATTGATTCGTAATAAGTTATACTATTAATAAAATTTTATATTATGATTTATTTGGTTATATTTATCAATTATTTTATAAATTAAAATAAGTGAATAAGACAATATAGATCTAAATAATTTAATACAAATTTTAGGTAAGTATCATAGATCGTGATCGATGTAGAGGAAATGAATGCATTTCTACACTATAAATAAAAAATTGGAATAGACAGAACATTGGATCATGCCATATCACTTTTTTATTCTAGTCTATGGGATCTTACGGAGCCTGTTCATGTATGACATAATTCAAGTATGATCATAGAAAAGATTCTCCTCAAGTGAATCGGCCTATATGTGATGGTTGGATCCGGAGACACATTTGGTTGTGAATTCCAATGTGACAGATAAATAGATCTGCATTCGGGTTGAATGGGACAGTCAGTTGGTTGCTTCTTGGCCACGCCCCCCTGCTTATAGATACGAGATACTTGATCTAAATTCGAAAGTAGGAAATATCATACCATTAGCTGATATACGTATGGAAACATGGGTACATGATATTGAATGTCATCCAGGTCAAGGCGCAAAGTTGGCTCGAGCCGCAGAAACTTATGCTAAAATAATTAAGGAGCCAGCCCCACAATGTCTTGTGCGGCTATCTTCGGGTGTTGAAAAACTCATTGATTCCAATGTGGAAAGAAGAATTATCTCTACAGAAATATATTCTTAGTGACATCAAAATTAACTATCTTATTAATTTTCTGAAATATCAAAAAGTGAAATTTGACTATTCATACTAAAAAGTAGGATGACTAAGAAGATAGATAAGTTTAGAACAAATAAATCTTATTCTATTTTTTCCTCAAACACGATTAGTTTTTCTTATTCTCAAAGTTTTAAAGAATAATTAAACTAGTTGTATTATAATAATATGAATTATAAACGTTGAACCAAACGCTCTCTTTTGTCCAACATACGAACGTTTTCTTATTTAAAAGCATAAACTATGTTTTTCCATATTCATATTGATGTAAGATAGATAAGCGTAAGTTTTGTATGTTGATCTAGAGGTATTGTTTTTATAAATAATCTATTTTGACTGACAATATAAATTATTTATAAAGTGATAATCTAGATTGTTCATAACGAAATATCAATTCAAAATATTAGTCAACCTATTATAATTTTTTTTCATATTCGTCTTTAAAAATTTTATTTAAATAAATAATAAAAATAACTAAATAAATTAAATATAATATTATAATAATTAGTATAATAATTATTAATCACTATAGTAATATTTTTTGTTTTATCATTAAATAAATCATGATTATTTCTACTAATTCTAGTATTAGTATTACTAGTTAACTATAATATACTATTCATATATTATAAATAATAAACAGTTTATTATTAATTACTTAAATATGATAACAATTTAAAATATTTATTATTAATTTTTTATCAATTTTAGAAAATTGTATACTATTTATTTTATACATTTATTTGTTTGATGTATAAATTTTATGAGTTTAGAGTATATGTTTGTGATTCAAGTTCAAAGAATTCAAATTAAATTTATATAAATTCATAAACCTAACTATTTCATTCCAGGATATTTTGATAAAAAAATATACATTATTTATTAATTTTTATATAATAAATAAAATAATAAAGATTGTTAGACATATTACTAATGCATACTAATCAAGAAAATGTAATTATTGACGGTTTGTGATTCAAGTTCAAAGAATTCAAATTAAATTTAATTAAATTCGTAAACTTAACTATTTCATTTAAGGATATTTTGATAAAAAATAATACATTATTTATTAATTTTTTATATAGTAAATAGAATAATAAAGATTGTTAGACATATTACTAATGCATACTAAACAAGGAAATGTAAATTGTTGAGAAGAAGAATTTGAGGCTACCTCATCATCATCATCATCATCTTCATGAGAAGAAGAGTTTGAGACTACCTCATCATTTGTCATTAAGCACAAAGAAGATTCACTTTCGGATGTAGTAGATGTAGAGTTTTATTTTCATTCGATATAGCATTTGTCTTGTTTCACTCTCTTCATATCTAGATAATAATTTTAGTCAAATTTCATTATAGGTGAAACATTTAGAATTAAAGTTTAGACTTTTCATATCTAAAGTACAATAGAATACATTTCGGATTTTAAAATCAAGTTTGACAAGAGAAATTTGAAAATCATTGTATTTAAAAAAAAGAAAGATCAATAGAAACATCATTTGAAATTTTCTTTGGCTTTTCAAATTTATTTTCTAGAATTTCCCACATATCAAAGTCAAGCAAACATAAATATGTTTGCATTCAAATTTTTCAATGAGAAAAAATTGAATAATTAAAACTCAGTGAATAAAAAATGGATTGGCATTCGTTAAAAACTTGTGTCATGCTCTAAGATGGTTATATCTTTAAAACAAGAACGACCAAGCTCTGATACCAATTGTAAGATCACTTGGCACCAAGAGGGGGGGAGGTGAATTGGTGTAATAAAAGCATTAAATCAATTTCACAAAATAAACGCGGAAACTCAAAATTAATTTATCGCAAAGCTCAAATTCAAAAGGTTTTAGTAAAGAATAAGTGTAATAGTGATATAAGTGAGAATGCAAGAAAATAAGTAAAACAAGTAAGAGATAAATGCAAACTCAAGATAAAGGAATTGTTGACGAGGTTCGGCCTCAACTTGGCCTACGTCCCCGCTCCGACTTCTCGACCTTGAGACCGTCGGACATTCACTAGCACCTTCTTCTTAATAGGGAAAGAAACCATTTACACCACATCGTCTTTTCTTCGCTTCGATAGGTAAGGCACACCTCTCTTCCAAGGAAGCTCACAATCTCACATTTTTCTTCACTCAAGAGGCTATGTATGAGCCTCTCTTACAATGGAGCTAAGTCACTCTCTAGATTACAATGGAAGCTTCTTAATCTTTTACAAGATGAACTCACCTAAGGACAAGCTTCTTAATTTTACCATATGTCTTTTATAATGCATCAGACCGGTTGATCGGTTCAGGATAACGGTCGACCATTTCTCCTGAACCACTTTGATAAATCTGCACTGTTTTGATCATAACTCTCTGCATCGATATCCGATTGATGTGATTCTTAATTTTTTGGAAAGCTGAGAAAGTTATGTTTCATCTATTAATTGCTCAATCTAAATCAGATGGGAAGAAGGTCAAATATTGACGTAAAGTTCAGTGTATATAATTTTATCTTAAACTTATAAACCTTCACTATTTTGTATCAATATCGAAATGAGATGATTCTTGAACGTACAGAAAGTTAACATAATTAGCTAATTAATATATTCATGTCTCAACCTATATATAAAGGGAACATAGATAAATATTGACTTGAACTTTATTGCATATAATTTGACTTTAAAGCTTTCACACACTTATCCCTATTATAATATGTGCACATATATTTTCCAATGTTTTCAAAGGTTTTCATCATCAAAAGAATAAGAGTATGACATTAAGTATTAAAGTCATATTTTCAACAAAGAAAATATTTTATATCATTCATATGTTGAGGTTACATGTGTTGGCTTTCTTGTCTTACCTTTGTGCTCCAAAATTTGTCGAACCTAGAAAGTGCCAGATACCTCAAGAAAACAAAAGATATTCCAAGAACACAGAAAAAAATTCCAAGAAAATTGAAAACCACAGTTAAATACACCATGGTAGTACAAAAGTGAAAAGAGATATACCACGATGCCCTACCGCAAGTTTATCCAAAAAAATTGTCCTCGGTGTTTGAACAAGTGGTAGGGCCATCGTCATCTTTTCCAGCCACAGATTGTGCTTCAATCAGCTTCCTTAGTGTGGCCACCTCTCGCTCGGTCTTGGCTTGTGATGCTTGGATTTGAGTATTCTGCACGATGAGCGTCTGTACAAGGTCAAGGAGCTCTCGAATTTCTTTAGTTGAATCTGTTAAGGCCGATGCGTGGGAAATTGTGATGTTGGCGAACTTCTTCTGCAGAATTAAAAGAACTAAAAGGACAACTACAAGAACTATTAGATAAGGGTTTTATACGGACAAGTGTATCACCTTGGGGAGCTCCAATCTTATTTGTTAAGAAGAAAGATGAATCTCTCAGGTTGTGCATTGACTATAGACAATTAAACAGGATGACTATGAAGAGTAAGTATCCCCAAGAATTGATGATTTATTTGATCAATTGCAAGGTGCAGTTGTCTTTTCCAAGATTGATCTCAGATCTGGATATCACCAACTTAAGATTAAGGAAAGTGATATTCCAAAGACAGCATTCAAAACATGATATGTCATTATGAATTTCTAGTAATGTCATTCGGATTGACCAATGCACCTGTTGTCTTTATGGACATGATGAATCGAGTCTTCAAACCTTTTTTAGATCAGTTTGTGATTGTTTTTATTGATGATATTTTGATCTACTCCAAAAGTCATGCAGAACATGAAGAACGCTTATGGACTATTTTGCAAAAGCTTTGAGAACAAAAATTATATGCTAAGTTCAGCAAATGCGAGTTTTGGCTTCATCATGTTGTATTTCTAGGTCATGTTATTTCCAAGGCATATCAGTCGATCCATTCAAAATAGAGGAAGTGTTAAAATGAGAGAGGCCAACTACTGTTACTAAAGTTAGGTGTTTCTTAGGATTAGCAAGATACTATAGAAGATTTGTTGTATGCTTTTCTACTATTGCTACACCTCTTACTAGACTAACACACAAGAATACTAAGTTTGTATGGTCTGATGAATGTAAGAAAAGTTTTCAAGAATTGAAGAAGAGACTCACAAGTGCATCTGTTCTTACTAATCCATCTGGATCGGATGGGTTTGTGATATATAGCGATGCATCACGAAAGGGTTTAGGGTGTGTATTAATACAAAATGGTCGGGTAGTGGCATATACATCTAGACAACTAAAAGATTATGAGCAGAATTACCCCACACATGATTAGAGCTTGTTGCTATCATTTTTGCTTTAAAGATCTGAGGACACTACTTATATGGAGAAAAATTTGAAATATATACAGATCACAAGAGTCTGAAATATTTATTCTACATAAAGAGTTGAACATGAGACAAAGAAGATGAATGGATCTTGTTAAAGACTATGATTGTTCAATTCTTTATCATCCAAGAAAGGCAAACACAATAGCTGATGCATTGAGTAGGAAGTCAGCATAATAGCAAATTTGATGGTGAAGGAATGGAGGTTACTTGAAGAATTGAGAGATTCAGGCTTTAAATTCATAGAGAAAAGTTCTAATTAAATTTTGGCTACAATGAAGGTGAAATCATTACTTTTTCACATAATTAAAGAAGCCCAACAAAGTGACCCTCAATTGTTGGCACTTCAGAGCACGAAGAAAGGGGAAACAAATATGAATTTCCAAATTCAACAAAATGGAATATTAAGATTTAGGAATAGGATTTTGTGCCCAATGACAAGGATATAATAAATGTGATTTTGGATGAAGCTCATCGAACTCCTTACAATGTGCATCCAGGCAGTACAAAGATGTATCAGAATCTTAAAAGACAATATTGATGAAATGAC
Organism: Pontederia paniculata; assembly: GCA_001647135.1. Classification (NCBI taxonomy): domain Eukaryota; kingdom Viridiplantae; phylum Streptophyta; class Magnoliopsida; order Commelinales; family Pontederiaceae; genus Pontederia; species Pontederia paniculata. The sequence continues at coordinate 3,448 of LTAE01005972.1, read as the reverse complement.
ATGAAGAAAGATATTGCTGAATTTGTATCAAAGTGTCTTGTATGTCAGCAAATCAAAGCAGAACATAGAAGTCCTGGAGGTATGTTACAACCACTTCCCATTCCTCAATGGAAATGAGAAGATGTTACTATGAATTTTGTTCAAGGGCTACTAAGGACTAGTAAAGGACATAATGCAATATCGGTTATAGTAGACCGATTAACAAAGTCGGCCCACTTTATACCTCTTAGAATGGATTACTCCTTGAATAGATTAGCACAAATTTACATTCAAGAGATCGTTCGACTACATGGTGTGCCTGTTAGCATCACTTCATATCGTGATCCTCGATTTACCTCATATTTTTGGGTAGCTTTACAATGAGCCATGGGCACAAGATTACAGTTCAGTTTTGCTTTCCATCCACAAACTGATGGTCAATCAGAAAGAACTATTCAGACCTTAGAAGATATGCTTAGAGCATTATTTTGGACTTTGGATGAACACGGTTCTAATAGAATTTGCCTACAATAATAGTTATCATAGTAGTATTAACATGACACCTTATGAGGCACTATATGGAAGAAGTTGTAGATCACCCATTTGTTGTGAAGAAGTAGGTGAGAGAAAACTAACTGGCCCAATGCTAGTTCAAACTACCACTCATAAGATCAAGGTCATTCAAGAAAGGCTTAAAGTGGCATAGAATAGACAAAAATAGTTATGCAGATAATAGGCGATGACCTCTTGAATTTCAACAAGGAGATCATGTTTTTTTCTAAAAATATCTCCTACAAGGAGGTTATGAGGTTTGGAAAGAAGAAAACTAAGTCCACGTTATATAAGATCATTTGAGATCCTTGAACGAATTGGGCTGGTAGCATACCGTTTAGCTCTACCTCCTGATATGGATACTGTACATGATGTGTTTCATGTCTTCATGTTGAGAAAATATGAACCTGATCCATCACATGTGATTGAATATGAACCCATTCAAATAGAGGGAAATATGTCATATAAAGAGAGGCCAATTCACATTCTAGACCGAAAGGAACAAGTTCTAAGATCCAAAGTAATTCAGTTGGTTATAGTTCTGTGGCAACATCATAATGTTGAGGAGGCCACTTTGGAGACTAAAAGAGACATGCGTGACCAACACTCATATTTATTTCATCAATAAGGTACGTTAATTTCGAGAACGAAATTCATTTTAAGGGGGGTAGAATGTGATATCCATGATATAATTCATATGAGATTATAAATGTTAATTGTGTATTTATGTGATTATTATATACTGTGATATATGTGTTAAAGTGCGTATTCTAGTTTCAGTTTTCATATGCTGAAAATTAGTGAAATTCGATTAAGGCATGAAAATATAATTTTTGAAAAGTTTAGAATTTGAAAAAATAAAGTCCCGATAATTGTTCCTATATGTTATACTAAATACGATTTTTAATAAATTTTAGGAGGTTTTTAGTTAGGTAAAATGAATTGAAAAAAATAAAAAATATGTAAAACTGCCGATTTTATTCTTCAAATCAAATTTTAGATTTTGATTCCTTTAAAATTTATTTTTATAAATATTTTTTTGAGTCCAAAATGGGAATAGTTTCTTATTTACATGTAATGTCTTAAGCAAATGAATAAATAAAACAAATATAGGAAAATATCAAGCCATTTACCTTTAGGCCGACTTTAAGGTCAGTAACTTACAAGGATAAGAACTAAAATCCTCTTCATATCCGAAAATTAGAAGGAAGGCTAGAACAACTACCATCCTTAAATCAACATCAACCTAAGAGGAATTCTAGGGTTTTTGCAATAAGGTAAGTAGCTAACTCCTATTCTATGGATTACTCTATAAATTTTAGTTAAGCAAGTTGTTTTCTAGTTATGGTTTACCCTCCTATCCTATCAATTTTTACTATTTAGGGAGCATAATAAACCTAACTTGCTCAAGGGTAGAACACACTATAGCTGAAATTAATTTTAGAGTTGAAATCTCCTAAAGACTAAATGTTACCTTAGACTCTTTCAAAAATTATAAAACTCCTTTTGTTATATCCGTTTGGAGCCTACTGTCCATAGGCTTTGGAATTGAATAATTCTGAATTGTATATAAGAAGTTATGAGTAAATGATTAGGACCCACTCTTGCTATTTTCTGAAAGGGTTGGTCTGAATTATAAATTATGATATAAATAGTATTTATATAATGAGTTCAGGATAATTTTATGTCACATACTATTGGAAGCCTAGTAAATTGAAAGTTATAATTTTACATTGTACATTACATAGTATGTCAGGATTCTGAAATGAAACAGAACATAGACAAATCTCTGAACTTTCTGAGACCTCCCTAGAAAGGATAACACTTTGACCTTTATATGAGTTCATCCTCTGGGAGTATACTTCCATTTGAAATTAGAATGAGTTGATTTTATTAACTATTGCATGAGTACATATCTCTGAATTTTCTGAGACCTCCCTAGAAAGGATAACACTTTGACCTTTATATGAGTTCATCCTCTGGGAGTATATTTTCATTTGAAATTAGAATGAGTTGATTTTATTAAGTATTGCATGAGTTATGAATGTTACATTCTAGTCCGCGAGAACATAAAAATGTATCAGAATAGTACTATATTGTTGAATTTTCTATGATCATTACAAAATAATTTAGAAGAAGATATTTATATAGATTACACTTCTAAGAATCTAGGTTTTTGGTAAAATTTTTATTATTTAAATATGTTGTGTTTCTTAATTGTTATGAATTTTATAACTGACTTCACTCAATCTGTCAAGTGCAAAACTGATACCAAATTGATGTTGTGAAATCCATGACATGAATCATTAGTGATGCAATTGTACTTTTATATAGATTGCAAGTGCTTTGGGACAAGTTGTATATGGATTCGTCAAATGAATAAATAGCTAATGCTATCATACACTATATGTTTTATGATTATATAGACATGTAAAAGGATCATGCATTTGCATTTTATTCATGCATTTATATTTTCTCTGTCAAGATGATATATTTTCTCTGATCATTCCTTTCGGAGATGATATGATATCCTAAGGAATAATATGTTTCCTCAACAAGGATGATATGATATCCTAAGGGGTGATATGATACCTCTGGTTAGTTGGTGATATGCCATGTTGCATACATGATTGCACAAGTGCATGACATATTACATAATATGATATGGAAATGTGATATGTTGGTGATAATACATATTTTATTTTATCTAGTGATATTGATGCGAGCATAAATATACATGTTGCACGCATCTATTTCATATCATTTTTAGGCATTTAGTATAGGTTTATCTATTAATTTAGTATTTTATTCATTACATTTTGTCTATAAGTCAGAAACTACCCAAATGTTCTCTGTTGTGTGATTTTCAGATAAAAGAAGACCAAAACTGCGAAGAATTCGAATTAAACATCAAACA
>LTAE01005971.1:16463-26861 GCA_001647135.1 Pontederia paniculata | reverse complement strand
TTTACAAGTTAATATTTTCATAAAAAAATATTAAAAATATTGATTAAAACTAGTTTAAAAGTAATTAATAATTAATATAAAACTAGTATCATTAATTAATTAATATTTACATAAAAAATTTGTTAATAATAACAATTAAGACTATTAAAATAATTAATAAATAATATAAAATTAATCTCACCAATTAATAATTTCTTAAAATATTTGTAAGAAGTATCTATTAATCTATTTTAAAATATAAATAATAAATAATATAAAATTAATCTTATGAATAAATAATAATTATTTTATAAAATAATTTTAGTTTCATATATAAAATAATAAAATATTGTATAAGTAAAAATATTAGTTAAAAGTATTATTATATAATATTAGCAGTAAAAAAAAAAAGCAGCGTGTAAAAAAATTTTAAAAAAAAAGCTGCAATGCGCAGGAACCGGCAGCTGGAACCCCGGATCACGTGACCCGGGGTTCCAGCCTATCCGATTCCCCAAAACGTCATCTCGTTTGGGGAACCGGATAGGAACCAGAGCCAGAATCAATGGGTTCTGGCTCCGGTTCGAGTTCACAAACGGGGCCGTGAGGTTTCAATAATCAAAAAGGCCTATAAAATTTTATAAAAAAAAATTTATATAAAATCTTATAAATTAGATCGTAAAATTAATAGAGGATTAAATATAAAAGATCGTAAGATATATCTTTTATGATATTTTAATAATTTTAATGTTCGTAAATTCTATTTCTTCACATTGTTAAAGAAGTAAATAAGTTATTAGTATAGAATATATTTTTAAATTTGGTAATAATATATATAATTCAATATATTGTTAGAGTAAGAAATATTGACTTTAAATTTCATTTGAAGTTCACATTAATTATTTCTTTTCCCTAATTATTTGCGTGAGGAAATTGTTAAAAATATTTTTTTTCATTTACTAAGCTTTCAAGGATGATTAGAAGCATATTTAAATTAACATTTGATGATCCAAAGAGAATCAAATAAATATCCTATAAAAAAAAGCTAAACTAAAATAATATTTTTCCCTTTTTTATTATAAATTGATCGCGCATGCGTCACATTTAGCAAAATTTATCTTTTTCTTAATATATCACTTGTGTCAACATCAAATGAATAAAATAAACAGAACCTAAAAAAAAGTAATGGGAACTTTCTATAATCTTCTGATTAGTTTTTTTTTTTCTAAATAGAATAAAAACAGAAAGAAACATTCAAGCACACGCCCAATGCTTATCAAGTTCAACACGTCCCCTAAACATGGATTGAAATGTTTCATTCATGTTCCCCACGTTTCAATATTTCAATAAATTTAGTCGATTTTTGGTAGAATAATATTTAAAGTTTTTACTAGTATTGAAAAAAGAAGTTGACGAGTCTATTTAGTAATTTTGCTAATTAATTTTTTTAACGATAATTCAAATCTAATTCAAATTTAATAATCTCGATCGCTAAATATTTTATTAGAGAAAAGAGAGTTTATGTAGCAAAATAATTAAGTAGACTTCCTTCTCTTTAATAATAATAATAATAATAATAATAATAATAATAATAATAATAATAATAATAATAATAATAAAAGGATGTCATTAAAGTTAGGGCCCAAAGTTATCTGCCTCAAGCCCTCAACAGTCATATATGGCCCAACGTTATGGACTTTCGGTTAGGCCTGTTACCTATGATGGTGAATGAATTAAATAAGATGATAAAAAAATAAAAAAAAAGAATGGAAAAATCATCTTTTTGAGGATATTCTTTTTTTTCACTGTAATACCAAAGAAGATAAACCGAAAATCGTAAAAAGGAAATGGGTAAATTATATTCGCCATCCGAATTTCATCTATTTGATCCTCAAATCTTATTTTGCACATTTTTTGTTTCTTAATTCCATATTATTTTTCACCATGGTCCTTTTAATCGATTGTAGTTAGGCTTCCAATTTTTATAATTTGTTGAATGACGGTGCACGTAATAGAAATGAGAGACTGTCTGTTTAACATTTTTTTTAATTTTTCGGCGTTTTAAAAAATTATAATTTTTTTTCGGATGTAAAAAGATTCTTTGTTTTGAAGGAAGAAAAAATATTGAAATAAAATGAATGTGAAAGTAGATAATTATTATCCAATAAAAATAATGTCAAATATTTATTTTAAAAATAATTCTTAAAAATATAAAATCCAGGTATAAAATCATAGAAAGTAGCTTATCGAGAAATTATTTATCACTTTCTAATGTTAATTAATTAAGAAACAAAAAATTATTTTAATTGATAAAAAATGAATGGTAATTTTTTTCAGAAAAAAAATACTTTTTAAAATAAAAACTCGTCTATTCTGTCACATATTCATTATATGTTATATTTTTAAGATAATTTTCTTTCGTATATTCAGAATATATCAAGCACATTAAAATAAATTATTTTACTTACATTTATTTTAATAAACGGAGTATGGAAATTCGAAAATCAAATTAGTAAAAGTTTAAAACAATGTTCTACAAGCATTAAAAAATACAAAATTAAATAGCACTATCATGAATTGATGATCATGAAAGCCTGGTGATAGCAACACAAAACAAAATTTTGATCCAACTTGCAATGTATTATTTAATTATTTTGCTTCCAACTTGATCAAATTTTAAGTTGAAAATTACGGCTCATACGTCATTTCCTTTTTCTTTGCACACAAACATGATGGAGACATTCCTACACGAACGCCCTTTTTAATGCTAATCTTCATGATATATATAAAAAAAAAGGATCAAAGCATTAAATATTATATTGCTTGAAGATGTTAAAGATTCAATAACAACTTTTTTAGAATTTAATAATAAAGTTATTGACGATTAAGTTGATACTATTATTTGAATCGACTAATCTTATTCCAAAAGCTTATTAACCCAAAAAAGATTAAAAAATACTTAAATCTCCTTCGTTGATAAGTGAATAATTTATTATGCTGATGGAGTTGAAAAGAACGCATTATATTATTTTGTATTTTATATAAACCAATTTCACACCAACTACGGATAGGCCGACATCACATTGTAAATATTATTTAGGAATAAATTTTATTTATGATTTATAAAAATATTACTTATTTAAATTGACAACGTCATATTCATATTTCTTCAACTATAAAATATTAAATTTACGTTAAATTAAAAAAATAAAAAAAAGAAAATATAATATTTATCGTAAATTTAATATCTTATAATCGAAGAGATAATAATATAATGTTATGTAGCATTTTTATTTTTATTTTTATTATTATTTATATAGGGTCTGTTTCTTTTTTGATTACATGTGTTTTTTTATTGAACCGCATGGACGACTTTTAACAGCCTTCATCAAATATCCAACGGCTACAATTTGATCTCGTATTGTGATCCCCTTTTGTGTTTATTGAAATGAAACAATAACTTTAATTGTAAGTATGATAGCTTTACTTGCAAGTATTTTTATTCACGAAATAGATATCATATTTTAGTCATAATTTTAATTGCAATATATACAGGTGAAATATAGTCTTTCTTTTTAATATTAATGTTGCTATAGGTAGTGTTTGATTCTTGTTAAGTTTTCATAGACAATTTTATACTCATACATTTAATCTGTCACTTCCAATTATTTTATTAAAAATGGGTAAAATATGGGAATTGATAGTTCTAATTATAACGGTTGGGATTATTTGTTCATGTTTTTTTTTTATATTTAGTACAATAACTTTGGTATCCTAAAGTGAATACTTGATATCAGAAGTGTAGAACTTTATGTTTTGGTATCCAAACGTGAATAGTTCGACATGAGAAGTGTAAAGCTTTAAGTATTTTCCAACAATATAAGTTGGTTATTTTATTTTGGTATCAATTCGCTGCCCAAGTAAATTAATTAAGTATAAGTAAAAAAATACTCACTTAATCCCTATTAAATTAAAATTTATTAATATTCACTACTACTAGCATTAATTTTACATTGGATAAAAATGGAAACAAATAATTTTAATTAAATTAGTAATTTCAGAAATTAAATTAACTAGTAATCGTGATTAAAAATCTTTTCGAAATAAATAGATAGCCACTTCAAATAATAATAAATGAAATATATAGTTTGATCAAGGACCACTAAGCGATACATTTTTTTTTCTCTTACTACAATAAAACAATAGTATAATAATATATTTTTTACCAAGGATGCCCAATATAACACAGAAAAATAACTTAAACTGTCATTAAAGAATTTATCTCTCTAATCTCAAAAGATAACACTAAAAGGGATGCCAGAAATTCTTTGACCCTAGTTTCTTTAACTATGACTTTTCTCAATAAAACAAATCATATTTATCTATGTTTGGCATTATAGAAACACATAGTGAATTATTGTTTAGATATTAAGCAAATAATAAGTAAAGATTATATATAATGAATGGCGATTATTAAATTTGATAAAAGTATTTTAATAAATATAGCAATTGAACTAATTGATAACTATAAAATATATGTATTACCATATGCATAATATTTATTCGTATAATATAATAAGAAATCAATTTGTGTACAAAATAAAATTGAGAAGTGGATAGTAAAAAAATAAATGTGGGAATATGACATAAGCTTCAATCTCCCTCTGTCTCTATAAAAAAATAAGTAAATTATTTTTTATATAGAAGTATAAAAAGTATATTATAAATAAAGATAAAATATTTACGCAGTACTGTAAATTACAGCACAGTCCAATAACATTCACATATTCATTAATATGGACCGATGAGCACATACATATATTAACAAGCCCACATAATAATATGAGAGAAAAAAGACGACTGTAAATTGTACACTCATATTCTTCTAAAAAATAAATGCTTAATCTTGAAATCTATAGAAATAATTAACTTTAAATTCTATCGTATCCACTATTTTAAACTCCAAAAACCTTCCTATCTTCGGTCACCTACTAATATTCGAACTGATATATTTTCATCAAAATTTGAACGTCAAATTAATCGCTCATTTTAGAACGCCATGAAATCGACTTGTTTAAAATTGTTCATGAATCATGGCCCCCCGTACAAGTGAAGTGAAGGGGACATGTGCCAAACTGTGGGTATTATTAAATTCAATAAAATAAAATTTCATAATAAAATATCACAAATATTCCAAGAATAGAAGCTCCAATTCGTTTTATGTCGCTTGATTTGGATTACAAATATTTAAGAGCTGAGTCATCCTACTTAATTTTATATTATTTCTCATGAGCTGATTGGAAGAGTTTACATATATAACTCATCAATAAAGTAAAGTTTGATGGAGAATCTCAATTTAAATATTTTCGATGATCTCGTCATGGTTTTATTAATAATTTTTGTATAAGTAGAAATTTTGTATTACATTTATAATGGAGCTAGTGCTAAATCTATGCAGCCAAGTGCCAATTGTCATATATATAATATTATATAATATAATATATATATATAATATGTGAAAAAAAATGTATGTAAATGAAAGATATATGTGACTTGAGAAAACTTTAGCAATTGCATAGTCCATGTGATCAAGCCCTTCACTTATCAAAACAAAACTCATTAGGCTATTTGATTACGAATGAAAAATATAATAAAGTTTTATTCTACATTATTTTATGAAATACTAATAAAATTATAAGGGTAAAGATGATATTCTAAAAAATAATTATACTCGGAACATTTGACTTTTTTTTAAAAAATATTCTATTAAATATATTAAACTATTTATATACTTTTTCTAAGATAATTAGAATATTAATCCGTCGAATACTAGTTCTTCAACTAAACGGTCCATACGACTAGATATATTTTCAATCATGATTTATGCACATGGGAAAATGCACCACTTTATTAATTTTGTGTTAAATATATGTTTAATCGTGTAAATGACATGGAAAATTACAGTACAAATATCTTTTAATCCATCGGGAATAGATAATTACTGATTAGTGTGTTAACTAGTTAACATTACATAAATCTTAAAAGGCAAATTAATTATACTTGTTTCCTTCTCAATAAATGATATATTGCAACATACGACTTCTTTCAAAGCAGGACTGAACCAAGATAAAAAAATTAGTGTTTAAAATATATAAACAAAATATTAAAATTTGAGAGAATCCGAAACATATAAAAGTAAATTATTAATAAAAAATACTAATCTCAATTATTCACTTGGGTAATTAAATAATTTTATTATTTTTTAATATTTATTTTATTTGTTGACAGTAAGCTACTAAGCAAAAAAAAAACATGTATTCTTATGTTTGATTAAAAAAGAATAGACTGGCTATAGAAGATAAAAACTCTTGCGTTACGTTCATGATACGGACAATTGTGAACGTAATCAAATTATTTATTCAATTAATGTAATTTATAGATGTATGTTCATCATATGATTTAAAATGCGATATCAAGAGAGATAATAAGCTCAATGAAAATTAATAACAAAATTTATACATCAAACAAAAATAAGTAGTATATAATATTCTAAAACAGATAATAGAAAATTAATAATACTTATTCTGAATTATTATTATATGTTAATAATTCATAACAAAATATTAATTATTTATAATGTATTAGTAATCTATTATAGTTAATTACTAATACTAATATTAAAGTTAGTAAAATAATAATAATAATAATAATAATAATAATAATGTATTTATTGATGATGATAATGATAAAAAAATTATTATAATGATTAATAATTATTATACTACTTAATAAAATATTATATTAAATTTATTTATTTATTTTTATTATTTATTTAAATAAAATTTTAAAGAACAAATGTGAAAAGAAAATATAGAAAATTGTCAAGTGACCATTTGAATTGTCATATATTCCATAAAAAAATTATATTATCATTTCACATGTGAATATATATTTTTATAAAATTAAAATAAGTAAAAAAAAACCCAAGTAATTTAATATTATATTATTAATAATGTGAAAAAATTACCTTTACGAAAATGCTCCTTAAGTTCTTAATTTAATATAAATCATATCTATATTTAGATATCGTTTTTACTTTGAATTATATAAATAATAAGTTCAATAGTGATATTTTCAAATAGGATAAATTATTAGAATATTTTTTGCATACTTAACCTAATTTTTTATTTTTTCCAAAAATAGTATAAACTTTTAAATTCATTGTAATTTAATACGTCACTATGAAAAAATGTTAAATATTGATTAAATATGTCACGAGTGGATAAGTGGGTTGATATATTATTTTAATTTACAGAATATTAAATATTATTATTTTATAATTTTATTTTATTCAGCTTTTATGTCATTTAAAATCAACTAAAGATTAGGCTATTAAACTTATCCAAAAAAGAAGGCTAGGCTATTTATGTAAATAAATACTATCGAAGAGACTCATTACAAGATAAAATATCGCAAAATTGAGTGAGTTTTTTTATTGTCCATCCCATCCAAATAACTATAGATTAGAAAATCCAAACTATTAAAGAAATCTATTTTCAATTTTCACATTTCTAATTTAATAAATTGGTATAAATTAATCAAGGTGCGAACGAGATTTTTGTATGCACCATGCGAACATTGTTTATCAACCGTCCGATCGCACATAAATGAGGATTGATGACCAGGATGGAGACGCTTGGACCTCGTGCTGTTATCAGACTGCTTCATCCTGACCATCAATCCTCATCTATGTGCGATCGGACGGTTGATAAACAATGTTCACACGGTGCATACAAAATCTTGTTCGCACCTTAATATTCCTAATTTCAAAATGCACTTAGGCATATTGCTATTATTTATATTAAAAACTGAATATGAAAATAATATATCTATATTTTGTATTTTTTTCCGAGGTTGTGTGGAGAGAATAGCATTTCCACGTTTATTATTTTTTAATAAATCTATTTATCGTAATTTTTTTATTGCTGTATAGTAGGAAAGGAACATGTCACCAGTCCTAGCTACCAACCTACTAGTACCCCTCTTAAAGATTCCCAAAACACGAAAAAGGAAGAAGAAAAAGTTGTGTATTTAATGATTTCTTTCGTCGCCAACTTGACAAATGCTTAATATTTTATTGGCTCTAACTTAATTTATGTATATATATTATAAACATATATATATATATATATATATTACTTTTTGTACTCATATATTACTTTTAAACGGGCAATTTATATTCATCACATCAAACGGTCGTGCATCGTCCACATTCATCCGAGGAATTTGTAGTTTTTTACATTTAATAAAAAAATATAAATTAGAGCATTTGTGAAAGAAAATTAGAACAAATAAGGTGCATATTAATTTTTTTATATATACCACGAAGACAAAATTACATTCATATGTGGTTTTTGTCCCGCATAAAGCTTTATGGGTTTAAAATTATGACAATACAATTATAAATCTGTCTTTATGGTTCATATTAAAAATTTAAGATACATCTTACTTAATATTTAGTGATTATTTACCTATCACAAAAAGAACCCACCATTTTTTTACATAAAAATGAGAGTGTGCAAAGGGGATTACTTTAATTTTGTTTAATTTGTTTAATTTGGTTGGTTCAAAAAATATTAAGGGAAAGAGAAATTAGAAAAAAGAGATTGAAGCTGAAATGGTTAATTTGTTTGAATGGCATAATTAAAAGAAAGGGAGATACTATATTCTTATATATGAGTTTATGGGCATTATTAAGTATAATAGAAATAATATTTAAATATATCGTTTTCCTTCTTTTCATCTCTTTTTGGAGTTATAAGAAAAATGAACAATTAAAAAATAAACGTAAATAAAAGGATATCAACCTTCATGTTTCAAATATAATTAAATAAAAATAAATTATTAACTATATTTTATTTTTCTTTTTTTATCCTTCTTTGAGTTTCAACCAAGACAAAGATGGACACTAAAGTTTTCTCAACCAAGACAATAGTTATAATTTGAAGAATCATTTGTATAAGGATTTCTCATGTGGAAAATGGATAGTGTGAATATAATTTCTTTTGAAATATAACAAAATTTAATATTATTTTCTTTGCATGAGTATCTAATTATTTATGGTAAAAGAATTAAAATACTTATTACATTACAATAACATATTATTTGCGTCAAATGCATATAATATTAGAAATTGAATAATTTATTATTTATGTCCATGTATGCTATTTTAATTAATGAAATATTAAATTTCTAGATTTATTAAATATTTATTTAATTTTTAATTAAATCTCTGAACTCTAGTCGGGTATTCGTTAATTATTAATCATTTTGTTATTGACCGCTAAGGATGGTCAGTGCTCAAAAGTCTCCAAATTAGGAAGCAATGAGGATATTATTCGTAGAATTTAGAACATGAGTGATCATATTAAAATATCTTTAATTGGTGCAAAATAAAGCAAAATTCTAATATATCGATTAAATAATAAAGATAGATACAACTAGTACGAAAATGATTTGATATTATGTTATCTGATAGAGCTGTATTTTCTTATTTCTTTTTTATTAATATATATATATATATATATATATATATATATTTGTATAGTCGAACTATATTGAAAACTACTGTTAACCCAAATGCTCTTAATTTTTCAATTAATTTGTATGACTGAAAACATATGCTATTTAATACATTTTATAAATAAATATATTCAAAAGGAGGAGGTTTGAATTTTTTAAAAAAATTATGATTCTAAAACTAAAATCTTAAAAAAAAATAATTTCAGTTAAAAATGTACTTGATAAATTATTGAGGGTTTGCCTCTTAACCTTAAGGAAAATGTTTGCCCCTCCCAATTTTTGTATATGGATCTGCCTTTTTAAATTATCGTGTTAGATATAAACATATCTATGCAAATTAATTGTGAGCTAAAAATTAGGATCTATGACTTTAATCTTTTGCACGATTAAAAAAAGTTTAATGCATATACAAAGTAGTGTATGGATGCAGAGTAGATTTTAACCATCAAATACATAATTAATTATAATTCTTGAAATTAATTAAAAATATAATTTATTAAATTTACAATTAGTTATCAATTAGATGAATAAATCCGCCTATGTTTATAGCCGGTCCCAAGCACGGATAAAAGAGGAGGGTTGTGTTAGGCCTCGACAGCCAACGTAAAATCTCGTCGAATCTCATGAACATGGATCAACGAATACATTGCGCTAATGCTAGGTCGTTACCCGTAAGTAACGCGTTGTATGGCTCGAGTACAGTGATAAGAGAGCAAGAGCCGCTGCATCCTCGCCTGAATGCAATGTTAAATGAGCAAAGGCTACCGCACTCTAATGGACGGAGGCGGCTGAAGAAGTTAGTCCATGAAAAAATTTGGTTACTGATAGAGCGCAATGGCG
>LTAE01005971.1:0-15621 GCA_001647135.1 Pontederia paniculata | reverse complement strand
ATATATATATATATATATATATATATATATATATATATATATAATGGAGTTAGGATAACCGCTCCTACAATATAAAAAAATTATATATAAACCCCTAAAAGGTTTTCTCGAGGACTTCGCCCCCGAACCCTTAGTCTTCCGACTAGGGGGTGCTCCCCTTTTGCAACTCCCCCCAAACTACCGTGAAGTTAGATTCACGCCAATAAGTATGTTCAGTCTTCATTTACTATCTCCAACAATAATAACAATAATTGTTCGAAAAATATAATTTGTACTATTTTTTTAAAATATTTCTTTTGGAGTTATCAAAAAGACATATTTTCTATTTAAAGTAACAAAATATTGTCACTGAATGGTCCCCTGTTGATTTCAATGATGAGGACCTATCAAGAATAAAATGTTCTTTATGATGGATCCCTACAAAAATGTGGTCCTAGAACCTTTTTTAATATGTGGGAAAGATAAATATGTGATCCAATTCGAAAATATTATCTTAAGAGATTATTAACTACTAGTATAAACATGTAAATTTCTTTAGTTCTTCATATTTACTTTTATTCTCATTTATTAAAATTGGCATCCTTAGTATTTATGTTTTCCATCACTTGAATGTTAGGAATCTTATTAGAGTGTGTGGGTTCCCTAAGAAAATATGTCATGGAACTTATTCATCAGTTTGTTGCATGGTTTGATCAAACTTAAAGGTAAAATGAATACTTTTATAAGAATCTAAGAATAATCTGAACTTCCGGTTCATTTTTATTAAATTAGATATACTATAAATAATCATAAAAAAGTAAAATCTTTATATTTATATTTTTAGTGTGTGAATCATTAACTTTAATATAGTCTAAAGTTTAAAGAAAATAATTTTTAATTTAAACAACATCGAAAATTAAATAACTTTTAGTTCTAATATCATGCTCAATTAGACATATCATAAAAAAAAATTAAAAGTTTAAGTTGATAAAAAATAATATATTTATATTTGGATTTAATTGAGGTACTACCTACTTAAGTAGATAACACTATACTACTTATCTTATCAATCATAAGATGTTAGATATACAATAAATTTAATAAGTTATAAAAAGATAAGATTATATACTTATCGTAAATTTATCATTTTACGATGAACAAGATAAATAGTACGGTATGTAGATAGCACTTTCATTTTTTTTCTTTATATTTATATTTTTAATAATAATTAAATTTTAATATCCTCCATAATGTTAAAAAAAATTATGATAAGTGTAGTATCTTATAAAAAGAATTACTTGCTCTAATTAATCCCCAACTCTGCCACAGGCAAAGCATTGAAGTTAACATTTAACAATTTATAAGTGAATCATGCAGCAACCAAACAGGAGAAACCATTTCCCTCCAACCACCAACACAAGAAAAAAAAAAAGCCCCCCAAGAACACCATCCTTGGCTATTCCATTTAATGCCTCGTCTCCTCCATTCTCCATCTCAAGTCTCAGAAAGAAAGGCCATTTTATTCACTGAAACCAACATGAGAGATAGAGATGGATCTCTTTCTCTCTCTTCTCTCCTCTCAACACCTCTATAGAAAGTTGAGTTCCTTTTTTGGGGGGTGATAAAGTTGAGTCTCTTTATACACATGTAGTTCAACATCAAAAGAGTAGAGCTGTAGAGATAGCTCCAGTTTTTAGTTACCATAATTTTTTACACCATGCAAGCACACCAAGTAATTTAACCATCTCTCTCTCTCTCTCTCTCTCTCTCTCTCTCTGATGTCACTGTTGTGATCAGTCCCATCCTCCTGAGCAGTACCAAGATAAGCTCGGCGCCTCCTCCTCCGAGAACAGGCTGCTGCAGAGCTCCTCCCCGCTCAAAAATCCATCCTCCATGTAGCCCACCTCCTCCTGCGCCCTGTCCTGGAACAACAATGGGGAGGACGCCCACCTGAAGCCCACAAGGTGGTGGTGTTCGTCTACCACCTGAACGGCGGAATAATTAGCACTGCCGCTGGCTTCGTCGTTGAACACTGCACTCGAATCGCTGTCGGAAGAACCATCTTTGTTTGCTAAAGCTGCTGCTGCTGTTGGTCTCTCCTCTTCTGCAGCCTTGATCTCCAATTTCACTGCAGATACCTGAGAATTCTCTAGCTTGGATTTCAGCTCGCTTATCTGAATCACAACAACATGGTTACAAGGATATGATCCAAGTTTAATCGCAGTACCTCAGCTTGAGGAGTCATGTACCTCAGCCAAGAGTGCTTCTTTGTCGCGGCGGAGGGCGTCGCAGTCGACCTTGAGCACGTCGTGGCGGGCCTTGAGGGCGCCGTAGTCGTGCTCGAGCTGCTTGGTCTTCCAACGGGCGCGGCGGTTCTGGAACCAGACGGCCACCTGCCGCGGCTGCAGGCCTATTTCTTGCGCCAGCCTCACCTTCCTCTCCGGGTCGAGTTTGTTCTCGACCTCAAAGTTCTTCTCCAGAGCCTTCACCTGCTCCACGCTCAGCCTGCGCTTCTTCTCACCGAGGCATGATTGCCCCATGGAGCAAAGCTCGTCTTCTTCCTCCTCCATCTCCTCCACTCCGTCGAGGTGGAGAGTCGACTGGAATCTGTCCTCGTACTTCCTCTTTCCCTCAACTGTAGACAGACATACACAATTCATGCACCACCCATCAACACAATTCATGCGTACGTGAACGTGAAGAGAACGTATAAGGCACCAACCTGGCGAGGAGATGGAGATCAGCTGGTTGCTGTCCTGTTCATCAAGTCCTCGGAAGGAGCTTGAGCTGCTCAGCCTCTTCATTTGGTCTCTCTCAGTGCTGTGTTTGATCGACGATGAGCTAAATTAAGAAGGGAACTGTGTGTGTGTGCAGGCAGATCAGGGCAAGGAGCTGAAACTGATGCAGATGTTGTTCAATTACTTGCTAAGGCGCGGGGAGGTTAAGAACGAGGGCGGAGTGGTAGGAAGATACGTTGATCCATGGTACCTCTTCTTTGTCCTTGCTTTTGGCCATCATCTCTTCTTCTGACCCCATCTCCAGAAGAAAAGCTGCCTTTGCGAAAACTTCTGTCCCTCTGTGTAGATCTCCAAGTCTTGTATTGTGTACAATGTCCTGTGCCTATATATATACATACAAATCTCCACACACGGAGAGAGAGAAGAGAGAGAGAGAGAGAGAGAGAGAGAGAGGAACCGAGCGGCGCTGCGGTCTGCGGGAATCCAGCAGTATACATAAATATAAAAGACAGCCGAGTTTGGGGTGTGGCCGTGTGTGCTTGGTGGGGGCAGGGATTGCAGTACTACCCGCAGCCTGGTAGAGTTAAAAGTGCATGAACCCTGGTTAAATAGGCCTAGTGGAGATGCAGATGAAAAGAACTGAGATAATTATAATAGATTGAATTGAACAATGCGTAGATGGTCAGTGGATTTATGTTCGGTTTGAGAGACCGGAAATTAATAGATCTGACTTTGAATTTTAGAATTTTTAATTTGGTCAGAATTTATTTTTATCACGTCTTTTCGAATATTAAATTAGTTGGATGCTAATAACTCTGAACATCAATGTATTCTACTCTTAAAAAAAAAGAATATGTTGACGAATGAAAAAAAAGATATTTGCCGCTTATGTGTGAGAATGAGATAGAAATATAGAGAGTAATCTTTGTGTTTTACTATATTATTTGGTAATATAAATTATCTTTTAAAATTTTGTTCCTTGTTAATTGTATAAGCAATATGTCTGCCAATATATATTATTTTATTTGTGATATAAAAAAATGTTACTTAAAAAATATGCAACATTATTAAAATGTCATTAATCAAAGTAACTAAGTTTAGAATTTTATATAAATTTAATAAATTTGAATCATAAAATTCATGCACCAAAGTACCAAACAAATACATTTATAAAATAATTATATTTTTTATTAAATGTGATAATGATATATTGATAACTAATATTCTGAATTTTTTATATTATAATAATTAATACAAAATATTATTATTTGTAGTGTATTAATAAATTATTATAATTAGTTAATCATACTAGTAATATAATTAATAGAATAATAATAATTTATATTTAATTATAATGATAAAAATAAAAGTTATTATTAATATTAAGAATAGTAATGATATATTATTATACATATTAGATTATGAAATTCAAATAAAATATTCAAAGGATAAATATGAAAATAAATAAAATAAAGTAGAGTGACAGTTCAGATTGTCATTCTTATTCTACACAATGCAGATTATCACTTCAAATAAATAAAATAATATGGTGAGCCAGACAATTTAAAATTATATTATTTTCTTCCAAAAAAATGCTCCCTTAGATAACTTCAAGATGGATAGACTTTGCATTTTCTTAGCTTTGTGAGGTCACTTGCATGTTTCAGCTGTGTCAAGCAAAACTTCTGCAAATGGAAATTGGATTCCACCAGGCAGGACTCTCAAAAACCATGGGACAGTGCACCCCTTGTAAATATGATAAAGAAAAATCTTTGCTCTTAGTTGACATGCCCAAATTCCCTATATCTGAAGTTTAATTATGAACTAAAGATGTACCAAGAGTGACATACTCCTATGCTAGCTTTTCTTTTCTATGCTTGAGGGAGGTTCTTTTCCAGCATCAACCACCATCACTAAACTATCACCATATCTGCCATCTCCAATTTATCTCATTGCAAATTCCATTTCCCATTACATAAATAATTCACTAAAGAAGGTTGGAGTAGAGTGGTAAGCGGCTCATCCCCGCTTAAGTAGGTCTCGAGTTTGAATATCTATGAACGCATAATAATTTCCATTGAGAATCTCACCTGCCAAAGCCAAACACGCGACCCGATGCAACATCAGAATAGTCGAGCTTGATGGTGGGACAAAGACTTCAACTTGTGGTCAATGCGCATAACTGTTAATCCCGAGTGGGTTGAGGAATCGGCGCCGCTTTCCGAGTAGCAACCGGAAAAAAAAAACAATTCATCAACTCAAAATTTGAGCTTTGTTTTGCCATTAGAGGAGAAACATGCATGACTGCTACAGCTACTAGCAAGTGGTTTCTATGTGTAACTATGGAGTAACAAGGAAAGTTTCCTGATTATCTTTGGTTGTCACCTTCATGATCAAGTTGCTGGTCATCCAATCCATGAACAGATTAGAAGAAGGAAAAAATTTAGCAGTCTACATCTTAGCCGGGCCCCAGATAGGCACTGCTGACATATTTGCAGGGCATGGCAACTTTTGTCCCCTGTTCTTTTTCTTCTTTTATAATGCAGGGCAAATTGGGGTCTTTGAACAAGCAAGGTCTGGCCCTCCAACATGGAACAGTGTGGCTGACTTGGGCTGTGTGAGAATAACTTTCCGCACTTGTTCCTGCTTTTCATTTCTTCCCCTCTTCATCTGGAGCTCTGTTCCACAGCTTAGTGCTGTCCTATCTACAAACTTCAGATTCCGCTACAAACAACTTTTTTACACAGGACAGCACATCTTGAGACCATATCTCCAAGTTCAGGTTACAAACATATCTCCTTAATAGGTGTTCCAAGCAAAGCTAATTATTCCTAACAAGACCATCATGCTTATCCTGGTTTTGAGGATTAATGCACTGTTATGCCTTTTAAACTTTAGGCCTCATTTGAACGAGGGTTAGTGATGGATGTGGAAGATTCCTAATGGATGAGTTGAGAAGGGTTATTATAACTCACGTTTCGATATTTTATTTTTTGATGGTATAAAGGTTATGGAGAGTTATGACAACCTTTAAAGTCACCATATTTTTATTACACCGATTTGGTGAAATTGGATAGGTTAAACTTTTTACTCCGAACTTATCCTCAAACTCATTTACTATTTTAAATTATTTTTATCATTCTTTTTAATGCATNATATTTTTATTACACCGATTTGGTGAAATTGGATAGGTTAAACTTTTTACTCCGAACTTATCCTCAAACTCATTTACTATTTTAAATTATTTTTATCATTCTTTTTAATGCATGCAAGTAAAGATCCTAGAGTAGTATGTAAAATCTTATTTTTTTAATTTACAATTTCATCATTCCTCAATTCAAAAGGATAAAAGAGTTTTTTTAATAAAATTATATTTTTCTATCAATCTCTTAATTTTTTATCAAAACAAAATATTGGTTATCTTATGTCATCCATTATAATTTATTTTTATTCAAATATAGGTTAAAATAACCTTCCTCAACTCATAAATTTTCAATTCTTTTTAACCATCTACAATCTAATCATCATCATCCCTTCATTATTAAACATCCGAACGAAGCCTTTAACTGATTCCTATGTTCCT
The DNA here is from genome assembly GCA_001647135.1 of Pontederia paniculata. NCBI lineage: Eukaryota > Viridiplantae > Streptophyta > Magnoliopsida > Commelinales > Pontederiaceae > Pontederia > Pontederia paniculata. Next base: position 9,321 of record LTAE01005971.1, on the reverse strand, counting down.
TAGCTCATTGACATCAATACAGTTGAAGAAAAAAAGTAGTGAGATATCTGAACAGATGATGAATACTAAGCACAAAAGGTTTTAACTTGTAAACACAGTTAAATCTAAGAAAATTATCAGAGTCACAGGTAACTAAAAAAGGTCTGTGCAGATGAAAAACATGGCATGGACAAGAATTTGATAGTTTGATGCCAAGGGAAACTTAAAAGTGTGACAAATGAACAGGTTTTGAGATGATGGATAGCAAGCCTACAGAGATACCTACAGCCACGAATGGAGGAGGTCCTCAGGGGGGGAACCTAACAAAATTCTTGACATAAAAAGATAAAGTTTCTCACTACTGTTACGTTTCCTCATCTTCTTTTGCCAGTCCACAGAGGGAATCAGAGTTCAGAGGAAAAGAAGAACAAGTTCTGTTTTTGGCTCCGAAAGTCACAACAATCAAATTGTTGTTCAGATTTGCAAGTAGATGCGGTGTACCGGACATCCCTTTCCAGGGGTCCGGCACAGTGATGGATGGGTCCTGCACCGATGCAGGATGTGATATTAGTTGAAGCCAACAGGCCCCTATTCAGGGAACGTGAACAGGGATGGGAGTTGATAGCTACTCGGATGATTCCGCTTTTCCACCTATTTTTCTTTCATGTAGACTTGTTTGTTTCTAAGGTTACTAACGTATTAATTAATTTAATTATAAATTTATAAATAAATTATTTATTTTAAAGATAAAACTATTAATTTAACAAGTTAAAAAAATAAATCTATAAACAAATTAATATTTTTTAAAATTAAATTATCAATGGATAGTGGTAAGGATTTTTTCCTCAGTTAAAAAATTTTTCGTCTCATCCATCATATTTAGATATTTGATTTGAGACAATACAGATTAACTAAACTAATATTCTTCGATATTATGAGGGTCATCCAAAAACTCCTTAGCGAAGATTCAGATCATCAAATTTAAATTTGATGATCTTAGATAATATTTTTAAAAAATATTTTTAACCTTTTTCACGATATCGTCATTAAGTCTACTTAGCAAAACTGCAAAGTGACTCCCAATCTAAAAAAATATAGGTTTGCTAATTAATTATTCGAATGAAGCATAATTTGCTTATTTAAATTATCTTAAACATTCAGTTTCTATGAATGAACAACGATCGTTTCGGTTAACCCATTGGATAATTAGATTGGTTAATCAAATCGATCTAAGAAAATATTCATTATTCGATTCGAAAAAAATTGGTTAATTTAATTTTTTTATTAGATACGGATAATTCACAGTTCCATTAGAACAGGAATAAAATATTATAAAAATAGTATTAAATAAAAAAAACATGAAATATGTTAAACAAAAATAAAATAAGTTTAAAATAAAGTTAAATGGTTAGGTAGAAAATCAAATTTAAATAAAAATGATATAAATACAATTAAGTTAATAATAAATTTAGAGTTGATGATAATATTATTTGATAATCGAATCGTAATTGAATTAAATATTTCAGTTCGATTAGTTGATTACAATTTTGGCCTTTACCATTTGAATTAGATAAAAGGTTAATCATGCTCATCGCTAGAGTAAATTCAATTCAAATAAGAAATTCATAAAAGCTTGAATATTTGAGACTAACTTGAACTCTCATATATTTTTTCCAATATTAGAAAGAAAATATGCATTAATATTAAAATAGCTTTCGCGGATTATTTTTCAGTATATTTTAAAAATACTACATGACATGTATCCGTACAAAAATATGGTTTATTCATGTAGTAAATTTTTTAAAATATGTATTCAAATTTTGTACTTCCTTAAAATTCTCTGTGTTCATGGTTATACAAATAATCTATCTTAAGTACGCATATTATTTGAAAAAAAAAACTAGATAATGAATTGTGAACCATAATTCGTAGAAAATTGATGGTGCACAGTGCATACGTGATTAAAATAAATAAATATGTATTTTGGGAATTGGGGGAGTATCCAAGTTCGGTCACTACGAGTGGTCTATATAAAATAATAATTATGACCCGAAGAGAAGAAAAAGAAAATAAATAGAGACGACAAATCCAATTAAATTAGTTGGCACAAATCGTTAATCAACGGAGGATGACGAAAATTAATAATTTTAAATTTAATATTTAAAATTATTAATTTGATAAGAATTACTTTTTACTTCCGTATTATCGAACTTTAAAAAAAATCACAAACTAGCCCATCTTAACGGATCAAGGACGCGCATGTTTCACAAGCCCATCAAAGTGATGGGCTTCTTCGTCTAGCCGATGAGTTTTGTACAACGAAAAAAAAATAATTTCGCCATACTAAACTTGTGTGACGCTCAAATTGCATATAATTTTACACATAGATATTCTAACTCGATATTTTCCTAAAAAAAAATATGATTAATTTTTAGATCTATCGAGATGTATGTATTAATTATGGAAACATAGTACCCAACTGAAAAGTGAGCATATATATATATATTCGAGCTGAGCACCAAAATTCAGCATCCCTATAGAGCTCATATGAGCCGTTAATGAAGAGATCCACGGTTGATATCATAACTTAAAGAATAAAATGATCTCGAACATTCACTTTTATCTGCGGTCCAGATTAGATGCTAGCAGTTTAGGGTTCAGAATTTATCTCTCCTAAAAGTGGAACCATGTTGCCATTGTGATTTCTCTCTCTTAGAAAAGAAGTGAGCGACGGCCGCTGTCATCTCTTCGTCTGGGGCCACCGACGACGCTGCCACTGATTTCTCTGTCATCGAAGGGCGACAACAGCGGTCCTCTCTTCGTCTGAAGCGACCAGAAGATGTTATTGCTGATTTCTCTCTCTTGGAAGGCCGTCCTCTCTTCATCCGAAGTGATTGGAACCGTTGCCGTTGATTTCTCTCTTTTGAAAGGTCGTGTTCTCTTCGCCCAAATATGAAAGCAGCTCGTCAAAGGGTCGACCTTTATTTTTTGCATTTGCATATCTTTACTTTATTTCTCAACCTTGTACGAAATGAATTGAAATGTTGAAACTTTTTTCTGTTTACTTATTGGAATGATCAAAAGTCTCCCTTTGCAGATTTTTTATTTGTCTGCTTGCAATGTGATCAAATCCACATTTTTTTCTCCCTTTGCAGATTTCTGATTTGTTTTTTGTTGTCCTCTCTTCGACTGAGGCAATTGATGATGATGTCGCCGATTTCTCTCTTGGAAGTCTCCATTTGCAGATTTTTGATTTGTTTGCTTGCAATGCGATCAAATTGACATTTTTTTCTCCTTGGCACTATATAATTATCCCCATCTTGGATCACCGTAATGTCATCTATCCCTGCATTATTTTTATTGATCGCTCTTCTTGGTTGTTCACAGTTAAATTTTTGGCCTGCATTTGAACAAAACATAAAAATGGACCAACTAATAATATTAACATATGCCAAAGTTTCATGTGAAGACTCTGCATTGTTCTATGTTGTTTTTGTTCTTTTCATCTTCAAATTGGTAGTATGTTGATAATTTCTAGCCATCGTTCTAAAGAAGTATTGCTAAAGTGAAAGGTTATTCCATCTTTTTGAATCAATTAGTCCAACTTTCCTAGATTAGTTGTTGCCCTTATTGATGACTTGTTAACAGTGTGCTGCAAATCCAGAAATAGAACCCACTTCTGAAATGTAATCCATGGAGGAGCAATTCATGGAAAAATCAAGCATATGGAGTTAAACATTTCTTATATTTTCCATGCTTACGAGAAAACAACAACATTTTTTTTTCATTTCAGTCTTTTATATTATGATTGTTTCAGATGGAATGGTGTGACGAATTCATGTAGTTTGGTTTAATACATAATGTGTTCTTTAAAACATTGATTACTTGGATTTCGAAACAAAATTAGGCCACTTGTTCAACAGTATAGAGACAGTGATAACAATTTTGGCATAATGTTTGGCAACTACTGATGCTATAGGTGAGCTATTAAGATAAAAAGTTGTGGAGCAGAGTAAGAATGCAAATATTTATTTCTTCATTTGATATTAATGAAATGGATTCATCTCCTTCAAATCCCGAAGATCAACAAATTGAAAGACTTGAAGCAACACAAGACTGGTGAGTTGTTATAACATTTTCACTATACTTTGCTTGTCATTCATATTTATCCACCGCACTCTAATACGCTAAATATTATTTTTATGTGCCAAATTTTTCCAAAAGACGATATTAATGATAGCCAAGCTAGTAAACCATTTATTGGTATGAAGTTCGATACAACATAATCAATTCTTCTTCTAGAATTTTTGTTAGTATGTGATAAGTTAACTGAATGTTCTTTAATGTGTTGTTTACTAGAATTTTGGAAGACAACAAGATTCATAAAAAAATTCAGCTGACAATATCATTGAAGCACAAGAGATATTTGATTGATTTTCATCTCCTGGTGTTATGCAAAATGTCTTATGAGCATCCAGCGAAGTTAATTCAAACTCTCCATCAATGCAACATTTGGAGATGTCAGTTTTCCCATACAACATTTTTGGCACCCTATTTCAATTATTCACGCTGCCAGTTAAAGTATCTATGTGCTACTTTTGTAGATGTCATTTTTCCTATTTGGAAGTCACCATTTTATTTTGTTCTTGTGCAGTAAAAATTATGAACCAAAAATATTATGTTTCTAGTTCTCGTGAGAATGGAAACTGACATTTTTGACACCCTATTATTTTCTTTGCCTTTGATCACATTTCTAGTTAGACCTTTCCATGTAATTTGCAGGATCATCATTTGTTTCTGGTTCCACTAATTCGCTTCTTTGTTTGGGTTCTCTTTCCTCGAATGTACATATTAATTTTAGCATCTGAATGCTGTTAAAATAAAGTGTAGAGCCAATTTTTCAGGCTCTTGATAAATAAATATTGTGCTGAGTCATTAATTTTTTATATTGGTATATACACTAACTATAGTTTTTTTTCTATTGAATATGGTCTGCCCACCATCAAACACTTTGGGGTAGAGTTGAGTTTAGTTGCCAATTTTGTTTTTTTTTCTTTCCTAAGGACTTGTTTGGATTGATGTATTAGAGGGTATAAGGTGGAAGATGGGTGGGTGGTGTTAGTTAAATCATGTTTGGGTAAAAAAACTTATAAGTCATATGGGGTTTGAAGGGGTGAGTCACGCCTCCAAACCCCAAATATTCCATTCCACCAAATTGGTGGAATTAGGGGGAATAAAACTTTTTAGGCAAAACTACCCCTTTAAATAACTTTCTAAAATTATACTATAGTTCATTTAAAATGATATTTTTCTTATATTATTTTGATTTATGATAGAAAAATATTTGACTTGAGTTTATTTATTGGTTTTATTTTTTTTTATCTTATTTTATAATTATTTAGTACTTACATTTGTTTAACTTTTATTCATTCACATTTATTTTTCCTCGGACTAATTTGTTATCATGTTGAATGTCATCATAATATTTTTTTTTCAAATTAATTATTTTTTATTAAATTTTAGATAAACAATTATTTTTATGATCATTTTTACTTTAGCATCTTAAAGTATTGTCATTTGAACAATATTTTTATTTATGTAATGATAATATTAATTTTTATTCTTTTTATATTTATCTATCATTTTCGATCTTTTTTAAATTTATTTTAAAAAATAAAAAGTTAAAAATATTATGAAAGAAACAAAATACATTGAGAGGAAAACAATACTAATGATAAGAGAAAAAAACATATAAAGAGATATAAATAATGATAAATATATAAATATTATAATAATATTATATTTCCTAAGGATCATAAATAATAATATATAATAAAGGGTATAAATGACTTTTGTCTAAATTATTCAAACATGACGTGATTTAGTTTAACTCATCCACCATCATAAAATTTTATCCAAACATGAGTTTAACAATAATTCACCAGACTTTACCACACTCCACCACCCTACCCTACACTTCACCATGTCATACCACCCCTAAGAGAAATTGCATATGTATTCATTGATAGGTAAATTTNCTTATATTATTTTGATTTATGATAGAAAAATATTTGACTTGAGTTTATTTATTGGTTTTATTTTTTTTTATCTTATTTTATAATTATTTAGTACTTACATTTGTTTAACTTTTATTCATTCACATTTATTTTTCCTCGGACTAATTTGTTATCATGTTGAATGTCATCATAATATTTTTTTTTCAAATTAATTATTTTTTATTAAATTTTAGATAAACAATTATTTTTATGATCATTTTTACTTTAGCATCTTAAAGTATTGTCATTTGAACAATATTTTTATTTATGTAATGATAATATTAATTTTTATTCTTTTTATATTTATCTATCATTTTCGATCTTTTTTAAATTTATTTTAAAAAATAAAAAGTTAAAAATATTATGAAAGAAACAAAATACATTGAGAGGAAAACAATACTAATGATAAGAGAAAAAAACATATAAAGAGATATAAATAATGATAAATATATAAATATTATAATAATATTATATTTCCTAAGGATCATAAATAATAATATATAATAAAGGGTATAAATGACTTTTGTCTAAATTATTCAAACATGACGTGATTTAGTTTAACTCATCCACCATCATAAAATTTTATCCAAACATGAGTTTAACAATAATTCACCAGACTTTACCACACTCCACCACCCTACCCTACACTTCACCATGTCATACCACCCCTAAGAGAAATTGCATATGTATTCATTGATAGGTAAATTTTGAGAATGGGCCAATTATATGAACTATTAATTGCATCACTCTTATATTTTACATATCAAAAAATAGTCTCTACTTTCAAATACCATATATATCTAAAAACACTGACAACAATATTTTGTAGAAGCATTAAAATACACTTACACCAAAAGTCAAGCAAAATCATGAGAAATCAAAAGAGTAAGCGAAGGATTTCAGTATAAAAATTTTTGGCAGTTAGAATTTACTTAATCACCACACTGATTCTTCGTACATAGACAATATAAAAACATATCCGAAGCAAACATAAGTGTCACATAAAATTTATAAACGAAGAGACATTATGAAAGCATATAGTCATCCAACTAGTTCAACATACAAAAAGTAGTTCAATAACCATCCATAATGTTAAGATAACATCATGATTACTAGTAACAATAGTAAAATAAATGTCATCCATTTCCAAATCGATAGAGCGACAATCTTTCGATTCATGTTGACTTTCAAGGTCACATTGTATGATCTCATTTTCCCTCTTCAACCTATTAATTTTACGCAACAATCCGTTAATAACATTTTAATAGTGAATTTCAATAGGTCCGTCCAGCCAACGAAAATATTGACAAGATTCAATCTGCATGAATACAAAAGCAAAAAAAGTATTTTAATCTTAGAACAATAAAATTAAAAACTAAACCATGAAATAATTAAAAATTATCATACCGCATCGCTATTACAAACATAAAACCTCCGCTCAGGATTATGTTCCGTCCAAGAAGTTTTAACGATTATTTCTTCTTTGCAATAACATTAAGGCACCATTTCATCCATTTGCGACATCACCTAAAATTGAGTAATTGTAAATAATACCCTAGAGAAAAAAGACACTATTAATCTTGCATAATATAGCTTTCAATTAGTGAAAAAAGAAATGTTGAAATGCAAAAGTAAAAAATAAGTAGTAAGTTGTTAGCCTGATTAGCTGGTAAGTTTTTATGTTTTGTTTAAATGTGTAATCACCAGAAGAAAAAGTGTAATCATCAGAAAAACAACTGCTGCAAAATGTATAATCACTAGAAAAAATGCTCCTTTCTTTATGAACAATTTGGTAATGGTCCCTCAAATCACTTGAGCATGTTATATCCAACAAAAGTAATGTCAAACAACTAAATAGTGACATACAAGGAGAAAAAAATTGTGGATTTGATCACATTGCAAGCAAACAAATCAGAAACTCTACAATGGGAGACTTTTGATCGTTCCAATAAGCAAAGCGAAAAAGTTTCAAAATTTTAATACATTTCCTACAAGGCTGAGGAATAAAGTAATATGTAAATGAAAAAAATAGTACGAGACAGGGAGAAAAAATGTGGATTTGATCACATTACAAGCAAACAAATAAAAAATCTGCAAAGGGAGACTTTTGATCGCTCCAATAAGCAAAGCGAAAATAAGTTTCAAAAGTAGGATATGCAAATGTAAAAAATAAATGTCCAACCTTTGAAGAGCTGCTTTCGGATTTGGGCGAAGAGAACACGACCTTCCAAAAGAGAGAAATCAATAGTAGCGTTGTCGGTCGCTTCGGGCAAAGAGAGGATGACCTTTAAAGAGAGAGAAATCAGCAGCGACATCTTTGGGTCACTTCAGACGAAGAGAGGATGACTGTCACCCTTCCAAAAGAGAAATCAGCGGCAGCTGCCGTCGGTCCAACCACAACATCGATGGTCGCCCTTCCAAGAGAGAGAAATCAGTGGCAGCTTCGTCGGTGGCCTCAGACGAAGAGAGGACAACCGCCATCGCTCACTTCTTTTCCAAGAGAGAGAAATCACAACGATAGCGTTCTTCCACTTCTAGGAGAGAGATATTTTGAACCCTAAACTGTTAGCATCTAATATGGATCGTAGAGTAGAAGTGGACGTCCGAGATCATTTTATTCTTTAAGTTATAATATCAATTGTGTATCTCTTCGTTAATGGCTCATGTGTGTGTGTGTGTGTGTGTCCTTTTAACTTGAAACCCATCAAAATAGCCATATATTATTATATATGCATACAAGGGTTACTTTTGCTAATTCTAAATATGATATGTAATAGGTAATTATTTTTAAAAGTACTCCCCACTACATAACTAACTTGATTTTACAATTATAAAAAGGATTAGTCCAACATTAGATGTGTATTCGTTCATCACTTAGAATTCTTCAAATTCTTAATAAATAATTGATTTACATATTAGCTTCATTTATATTTGAGCGAATCGAATGGCTAAAAATAAATATTTAGATAAATTACGTGAATATAAAAAAAATAAAATTGCCATTTATAATTGAATTAATTGATAAATTAATTAATAAATATAGACAAAACAAGTTGTAATAATATACTTAAACTAATATAATAAAAAACAATTCAAAAATCATAAAAACTAACATAGAAAATATTATTAACTTATTAAAATAAGGAACATACAGAAATCATGTATAATATAATAAATATTGTGTTACACCCCTAGTAAAAAAATATTTAATAAAAAACTAAATAATAATAATAATAATAATAATAATAATAATAATAATAATAATAATAATAATAATAATAATAAT
>LTAE01005970.1:0-10673 GCA_001647135.1 Pontederia paniculata | reverse complement strand
ATTCCTTCTTCTGTCAGATATCCTGGTCGACCGCTGCTCTGTCTCCTCAGCCTTCGGACGACCTCTAACACACCATCAGTCGTCCGCCCATCCTGCGATCATTCGATCCCCAGTCTCCATCAGTTCTGACAAACTCTTGGACGTCCGCTTGTCTTCTCACCAAGACTCCGGACGTCCTTTGTCTTCACCTGATGTCCACTGATCGTCTGCACTCCATTTGCGATCGACCAATCTTCTGTCTGACATCTGCTTTGGTTGTCCGTTGCTTCAACGCTAGAACCTTCGGTCTTCCACTATCTTCACCCTTAGCCCTTTGGACGTCCATCGCCTTCATCCTCAGATCTTTGGTCGTCCGCTCTTCAACTTAGGACGACCTCTCCTCTGCTTAGCCAAGACTCTTCTTCGACTAAGTCTTTACTGGGCGTCCACTTCTCCTTGGACCGTCTGTTCTCCATCCTCTGGTTATAAGGGTGATACCATTGGTTGCCCACTACTCATCTTTGGGCGACCTCTCCTGTTAAGCCCTTTGCTTCGGTCGTCCTCTATATATCTTTGGTCGACCGTTCAAACTCTGATCACTCATCACATGCAATCTCCTCCAATATTGGTCAACCACTTCATATTCTTAGGATGACCACTGCACACATAGAGTTCCTCATATATGTATCTCATGTACATAGGTCGTCCATTCCTTTAGCTTTTGTCGACACATGAAGATAGTGACTTGCCTCCGAGGTGTATACTACTTACTCGACCCTAGAGATCCTTATCACGACATCAAGTTAACTGACCCTGCGCACACAACAGTCACAAAGAAGGAAAATTGATTGCTATAGGAGACACCCGCAGCTGACCCCACCTCACCAGCCTCTGCTGTAGTTGCTTCTGGATTAGAACTACTATTAAAAGGGAAGAGCAAGAAACGTTCACATAGCCCTGAGCCCCTTACAACCAGCAAAAAAAAAGACAGCCCCAGCTGCCTCCATTCCAACCGACGCTACCTCACCTACCAAGAGGATGAAGATCACCCCAGCCAAGACTGACCCCACCCACCTCTACTAGGAAAAAGAAGACCACTCCGGAGAAAGCTACCCCCACTCCAGCTGAGCATCAGACTCCCTCCATCCCACAAGAAGTTGCTACTCCTGCTACCTCCACCACAAAGAAACTAGTTGAGCCTCAAGCTGCACCTACCCCAAAGAAAGCTGAGACCACTCAAGCTACCCCTGACATGTACGCCTACCAGATGGCCAAGTAGAACGCATTACTCTCCACCATCCTGGGCCACAACATCAAGCTGAGGAAGGAGAACAAACAACTCTAAGGTCTCCTCCAGTCGATTGTAGACAAGCTGTGAGTCACTGCAGCTGGACCCAGCTCCTCAACAACAAAACCTTAGCATGTTTCTCTCCCTCACTTAGATCAACACTGATGACAGTTAGATTTAAGTTTGGGGTAGTCAATGATATGGTCACTCTTCTCAAACTCCAACTCATTTGAGCTACCATGCCTACTTTTTTATTTAAATCCGTAAATTAAATATGTCTAGAAATTTTGAAATCATCCCCTTTGCAGCATGACACCATTCTCACATGCCTTTTCCTCCAATCACATTATGATTTTGGCATATACATTCTTGCTTACTCAGCTCAAGATAGAAAGCATTATGTAACCTTAATGTCTTTACACTCTCAACCCCAATTTGTTAGAATCCTCGGTCATTCCTAACTAGATGGAACCAAGACACATAATAGCTCCCAAGTAGAATCAAAACTCATAGCAACTGTGATGATACCCTGTTCATGCTACTCTCTAGTCTTTTACAATCCTTGCGTCCATTGTTGGTTTATTCTCAAGTAGCATTTGTATATATTCTTCCATAAAGAGGGTTAGTAACCTCATTTGAAAAAAAAGGGTTAGTAGCCTAGTCCAAAAGAAAAAAAAAGGGTTAATAACCCAACCTGAAAAAGAAAAAAAATTTGGGTTAGTAACCCAATGCGAAAAAAAGAAAAAAAAGGAAGAAGGGTTAGTAACTCATTTTTGCTTGTGTTTAAATCGCCACCGTTTCTACTTCTCATCAAGGATTGTGAGTCTAGAAAGAGGGCTATGGGAAGGGATTATCCAGTTTGCATCTTTAGTTGTGCACAAGGCTTGAGTTTCAGTTGTTCTAGGAGGAGGCTAATTGGCTAAGAAAACGCATGATGATTGGAGGGATCTAACCAACTAGGGGGAGCTGTGAAAGTTACGATAGGTTCATAATGTGGCTGATTTGAACTACTATTTATTTGCCTTAATTTTTTCTAATTCTTTGATTGAGGACAAGCAAAAGATTAAGTTTGGAGAAATTATGATGACAGCGAATTCACTCCCCATTGTTGTATGCAAAGATTACACTTTTTCATGAAATTATGCATCATTTACATATATTGCCACAACTTTTTACAACATTTGTATCATTTGAAATTCCCTGGGCATAAATACACATTTTCACCCAAATGACCCTTTTTAGTAAAGTTTTCAACGATTTATGCTTGATTTCTCCTGTAGGAATTTACCCAAGGCCTAGCGATACCTATGTTGGAAATTGTACATGGGGGTACCGGTGCTGAAGACTAGACTGTAATGGGGGTACCTACCGCCGCTACCTGCCAAAAGCCACTAGAAGACAAAACACGAAACAGAATCTGTAGATTCCCCTGCCAGTTGTTGTGGTCAAATGAGAAAGGTTCCTTGGCAGGTTCAAGGAATATTGGTAGAGTTGTGCAAATGACAAGTGGCATGGAAGGATTGGACGAGAGGAGGAAGATAAAAGGGAAAAATTAAAAGAAGAAAGGGGTTCCGTTTGGCGATCGGGGAAGAAGCATCGAGTGGAGCCACCATTGCTGAAGAGAGGAGGAACCAGAGCTGAAGAAGGGAAGTTTTCATACTGAGATTCGAGGGGTATCATTGGTCTTATGCTTGGTGATTTCTACTTGTATTAATTTACTCACGTATCAACATGTTTGTGATATGTTTGATGGTTGTTAGAGGCTAAACAATTAGGCCTAGACATGAGATGAATTGAGAACACTACTTGCTATATGAACTTATCTTTTAATGCATATATATTTCTATTCGACTTTCCAATATTTCCTTTGCATTGTATGCTTTGTATATGTGCTGATTTTGATGTTGTGAATTGCTCACTATCTACTCCTTGGAGGGTTGAGACCGAGAGGGAGAACACATTCCATTGCGGAGATATGGTGTGCAGTCCTCATTCATGATAATTTGCATGTGTGTGCTTTGATGTGGTGAGCTATTTGTTGCCCTATCTTTGGCGGAATGTTGAGACCGAGAGGGAGAACTTCCCCATTGAGAAGAAGTAATGTGTAGTTCCCATTCTAGATATTGTGCATGTGATTTGTTTTAATGTTGTGAGCTATTCGTTGTTACTATCTTTGGTGAAAGGTCGAGACCGAGAGGGAGAACTTTCTCCATTGAAGAGAAGTAGTAGCTAGTTCTTATCTTTGTCATCTTGTAGTTGGAATGTCATTCATATCCCTTAGCAACCTTGTCCCGAGGGAGAAGGATTTATTGTAAGGGTTTTACGAGGATTCTAGAGGCGAGTAGGGTTTTAACGAAGTGTCAATTTTATTTCAGCTCAACGGGTTGAGACCGAGAGGGAGAACCCCTTTGTCCAATGTATTCATATGAGGCCGACAGGTTCCCACGAGTACCTAGGGTTGACTGGGGAGGGGTTATCCATAGCATCGAGAGATTGCATGTGAGAAGCCTCTAGGGATTTAAGTTCAAGCCTTGATTGCGAGAGTAACTAGGTTTGATTTCTTAATGTCTCAAGTCGACTTTATTTGAGTTTCATGTATTCATTGGCAAGTAGGATTCGAAAATGATTCACATGTCCCGGCTATTTTCCCTATTCGAGTTATTTGATTTCCCTTCGTATTGGTTCTGTTTTTACCTACCTTAAATCTAAAAACACCAAAAATATTTAGTTCACTTTTCTTTTTAGATCTTAATCCTAGTTTATCTAATTTTTTGCACAAAAGATATTTCTCCTTGATTTCAGTTCATGGTAGAATAGAGATGTTGATTTTTTTTATTTTCCTGTGGATTTGACCCTAAAATACTACAAGGATAACCGTATACTTGCGGTTGAAGTTGTGTGTTTAGGTTTATTTTTAAGACTTGTTTATTGGTTATTTTTGTCTGGGTGCCCCTAGGTCTAGAATAGTCAAACCATTGACGTTCTGAAACCTGGTATCACCTCTTATTTTGGACACACGATTTTACCTCATCACCAGTCAAGCCTCTTCACGACCTCACTCTTTACTATGACAGCTAGAACCCAATCCCAGAGAGCAGGTCCGGGCTGTATCTTGAGAAGTGAAAAAAACTTGCCAGACCGAGAGCCAACTGAGGCTATCACACCTGAGCAACACCAACCTGATACTCAATCAACACATCACACCCCTGAACATAACAACTTACCTGAATCTGAAGAGCAAAGTTCCAAACTAGTTGAAGCTCAGAAACCTCCTATAGTTGAAGTCTCAGACCCAGCCGAGAAGCCAACACCATCCATGTACCAACATCCATTGCATAAAGTTCTACCATTTTCCCAAAGGATGTTGAAGGCCCATGAATAACAGCAATTCAACAAATTCATAGAGCTGCTAAAGAAATCACATGTGAATATTCTATTTTTAGAAGCCATTAAGCAAATGATGTCTTATGCTAAATTCCTAAAGGACATTTTAACGAAGAAAAGAAGGATAGATGTTGAAGAAATGGCGTTGTCTTGGTTGCAGATAGTGCTAGAAAAAATTCGTTGGACATATCACAATGTATGGTTTTGGATCCTACTCGCCTTAGTGCAAGCCAGTTGCAAACGATCCTCTCCTATAATACGCTTCAGAAAGATGCTGCGTTGAAATCAGTACGTATCGGGTTGTGATCCAGATCAGGAAACTCGTACACTACGTTGAACTACTTCAAAGTTAGATAGAATTCATGATTATACATTCTGAAGGTGACGTTGGGGTTCTATTGCCTTGACCTCTCATTATATTGTGTGGTCCGACCGATGTTGTGCACCTCGAAAGAACTCAGGAACTCGAAAGTAAGTCCCTCGTATGTAGGCCACTTCTTCATAAGAAACTCCGCCATGCCAACCCATCCAAATAATGTGAGTTCCTCATCATAAATCTCGATCGTGTGCATGACATACTTTGTGGCGACCATAGGCAAGTCTCTGATCTTTCTATAAGCGAGTTGTTTTGTCCAATCTTGAAACAGTAATTCTACTAGTTTCAGGACCAAAGATGGATCCCAAGTTTCTTCCTCTCGAGGGCGGCGTCGGGGTAGCATAGTACGGGGTGGCATTGTTATAGAAAGTCAGTAAATGGCACGCCTTGAGATGCAACATAGACTATGTTGCTGGCGTAAAAAATGGTCCATTTTGCTTGTGACGCGATCAGTGTTGCGCGTGGACGCGGTCGGCATTGATGTTGGACACGGCAGAGAGCGCAGTTTGAGAGAGAGAATGCAACATCGACAATAGAATGCGGGAGCACAAGCGTGTCAGAGACAATGTTGCAGGGCATGGCGCAGCTTGAAGAAGGGGGCCACGAAAGGAAAGGTTTTACAGGTGTTCCATGCCATAGTCGAAGGAGAAGGCCCAAAGAAGAGAGCACAAACGGCGCTGGTGAAAAAGGTCGTGTTGTTCAAGTCGCAGGTGGAACGCGTCCGGTGTCATCTATTGTACGGTTCAGCGCGGAGGGTAGTGGCGATGAATCTAGCCATATCTTCAGAGAGATGCGGTCTGTGTGCATGAGAGAGAGCGACCGGAGTTGCTGGAGAAGAAGGGCCGTGCATCATTGATGATGCATTGTAGGGCAGCCAATATTGTCGGAGGGACGCGATTTGTGTCATGGCTGGAGAGGGAATGTTGCAAGGGCGGTGTGCTGGAATCGCGGATGGTGTGCCTTGGCAGGGTGGAGTGTGGTCGGCACTGATGGAGGACATGGATGGTTGTGTGTGTCAAAGTAGAGATTATCAGTGATTCAAGTATTGCTAGATTGAATTGGCTATTTTTATCGATCTCTCCTTCTCATTTAATGTGGTTCGTTGGTGGTTCGCGGGCAGAACGAGGAGACTGAAGGCTAAACCCGATCGCGGCCTGACCCATCACACCCTTGTCACTTCTCGGTGAGTCACGCATGCACGTACGATTTAGTGTGTTTGATTAGTATCCTGTTGACTGACGTGGTCTGTATCGAAGTGTTGACGAGTTTTGAAAATATTGGGAGTGCGGAGATTGAGGGGTCACGCGAATCATGAGATTTGACGCATCACACATGTCGCTTCCCAAAATGTTGATAGATGTGTGGCACGATGTGCCTTGACATGGTCCATTTTGATTATTCGACATGGTGCATGTTGATTTGACGTGTTGGAGTGCCAATTGTTTTGATCGACATGGTCTGTTTCTTTTAGCGTCATGGACCATTTCATAACATCGGCAAAACACATTGCGAAAACACTTCCAAAATTCTTATTAGCGTGAAATGCGGGTCATTCCTTGGACTAGAATAGAAAGTTGATTTGACTCAAAAAATTAAAAAAAAGGAGAAAATAACTAAGTAGAATAAAGACTAAATGATGTTTTCAATTAAGAACAACTTTTCACCAGGAATAAATGATTTTATCGTGAATGCCCCGCCCCATGATATGACTCAGCAAATTCGGACGGGTAGGCAGCCTTCTCCAAATTTTGACCATTTAGTTCAAGGAGTACTTATTTTCCCTTGTCTAGACAGCTTGGTTTAACTTGAAGTTGTGTGAGAGTTGAGCTCTTTGGTCGCCAACATTTCGTTAAGGTTGATATTGATGTAGATGATGTCGGTGGTTTATGTGGTGTGGTCCTCTCCTCTTATGTAGTGAATTTTTAGACGAACTTGATGTGATGATTGGGCAGTCCAAAGGTGAGCTCCTCCTTCAAGATTATCCATTCTCAATTATGTATTCGCTAGTCTTTTTCACGAGCCACTCATGTCATGGGCTGATAAAATCTTCATGGTCTCCATCGTATTCTATAAGAATATTGAGTGTGACATGGACATACAATGCCCCTTGCATTCTCCCCAATGTTTGCCTCTAGAGATTTGGCCAATTTAGAAGATAGTTTTGTGACTTGCTTCTCTAGTGTCTAGATTTTGGCTTGCATTATATCAAACTTGTTTAGGATCTCTGAAGGCTGTGGAGGAGGAGGAGAGAGATCATCAATAACTTTCTTGTGATCTTGTAGTTGAGTCAATCTAGTTCCCAAGTTTTTGATAAGTCGGTCTTGCATGGAAAATTTATGTTGAATTGTTGATATGACTTGACCAAACATATCTTCCAACTTGACCATTGATTATGTTGATGATTTGATGACAAAATCAACTGTCATATTGCGCTCCTTGATTTTATTCTCCATATTCTAAATGTATTCCTCTTGAATGGAGAATTTCGCAGTGTACTTATCATTTGAGTTAACATAGCGAGTTGATTCATCGAAAGGGCTTCCACTTCAGCTTCAATAGATGCAATGCTATCGCTCTGTCTAGGTTGATCGGTGCCAACTTGAATTACTTTTGGGTTATCCTCTTATTTGCAGCTCGATAAGGCTTTTTATCGCAAGTTGCTGTTGTTCCTGGACTTCAACCTGTTTCACAATATTTTTCCTATCCTCAACTTGAGGCTTCGATTGATTGGACTTTTGTTTTTTCACCATTAAGGATATTGATATTTCTTGAAAGAATTCACAGCGAGAGGAAGTGAAATATAATATTCGAACACGGGCATTTTCGAAGAGAACCCGGTCCGTGTTATGCTCACGCAATCTGTGTCAATTGATGACGCGGACCACGTCAATTGACAACGCTGACCATGTAAGCCAACGGCGTGGACCGTGTTGCTTGTAGAATAGAATTTCCAAACTGATAATTGCACGCACAGGAAAAGAATTAGAAAAATTTCAAATTAATCGATGATAAAAAGTTCAGAAATAAGACTCAATACAGTCCTTAGCAACGTCGCCAAAAATTTGATGCAAGAGATCTGATAGCAAATATACTAGCAAGTGCACTAATCACACAAGTAATAAAGTGATGAGTATAATGTCGATCCCACAAGGACTGATGAGTTTTAAATTTCAATCCTTATCTAAAAATTTGAATAAAAGATTTTCAAAGAATCTCAGAAAAGAAAGAAAAACATAAGATGAAAAGATAAGAAAGGATAAGGAAAGATAGAAGATGATCGCACAAGTAATTTGATTGGGATTTAAAAGTTATTTTCCCGTAGTTATTTCTTGAAATAAAAGTTAAATTGAATCTGAAATTTCTGTGATGGTACAGTTATGTTAAAAATATGGGATTCTGAATCAGATGTCCTAACTATTTTTGTTTAATATTAACCTGAGAAAGTTCGAACCAAATCAATCTCTAATTAAATTAAAGGAAAATTGATTAAACGACAAACACTGAATTGTTAAGCCCCGAACCAGGTGATTAACAACCCACAATCCGCAAATTCCAAACATATAATTGGAGAAAGACTCACACCAAAAGATATCGAAACGGCCTAGAGAATACCAGGAAATAGACCGCATCGGTAAAGAACACGGCCCGCATTCAGATAATAAAATAAGAGATCTATCGGACGATCGAAAAATGGGAGACAACACGACCCTTTTTCTTGTTGGAACGGTTCATGTTGAAATACTCAATTAAAATAATCGAATCCAAAAATCCAATTCAGAAAATTCTTGTTAGCAATATCTTGCGATTAAAACCAACGAAAAGACTCAATAATCAGTAATAATCCAAAGTATGGTGTAAGTTCACATATTTCAGAATAAAATAATAATCCAAGAATAATAGTGTTCAGTAGATTATTTTCCCTAAACAGAATTGATCTAAGCTAAATAAAAGTAAGAAGGCAAATAAAAACTTTGCAGAATGTTGTTGTCTTCTGATCTTTAGAATAACTCCTAAGGGCTTTGGTTGGCTTCATAACTCTTCAGAAATTCTGGCACAGAAAATATGAGGAGATCTTTGATCTGTCTAAGATGTGTTATGCGATGATGTCTATGGAAGCATAATGGCTTACTTATAGGTGAAAATACTAGGATGAAGCCTTGATTCGGATGACTGCAAGGAGTCTTATATCAACACGACATGGTCTCCATCTTCGGATCCGACACTACCTTTGTTGTGAGTGAAAATGGTCTGTGTTGCTAGATAACATAGTCTGTGTTGTATAGTCTTCGAGTTTGAGTATTACATGACTTCGAGCACGGTTTGTGCTTCTTCCTGATGATGACACATGGCACAACTTGAGTTGACGATGGAAGTGTTTTGAGTTGGACACGACGTGAAACACGGGCAACTTTGAATGATGCATGAAAAATACATTAAATGAAAAACCCTGAATTGTTAAGCCCAGAACCAAGTGATTAACAACTCACAATCCGCAAGTTCTAAATAGATAATTGCAGAAAGACTTACACCAAAAGATTTCGGAAACTATCCAGAGAATACCATAAAATGGACCGCGTTGGCAAAGAACACGGCTCGCATTCAGGTAATAAAATGAGCGATCTAGCAAAATGATCGAAAAACGAGTGACAACACAAGTCATTTTCTCTTGTTGGAACATGGTCCATGTTGAAATACTCAATTAAAATAACTGAAATCCAAAAAGCTAATTTAGAAAATTCTTGTTCGTAGTATCTTGCGATTAAAACCAACGAAAAGACTCAATAATCAGTAATAATCCAAAGTATGGTGTAAGTTCACATATTTCAGAATAAAATAATAATCCAAGAATAATAGTGTTCAGTAGATTATTTTCCCTAAACAGAATTGATCTAAGCTAAATAAAAGTAAGAAGGCAAATAAAAACTTTGCAGAATGTTGTTGTCTTCTGATCTTTAGAATAACTCCTAAGGGCTTTGGTTGGCTTCATAACTCTTCAGAAATTCTGGCACAGAAAATATGAGGAGATCTTTGATCTGTCTAAGATGTGTTATGCGATGATGTCTATGGAAGCATAATGGCTTACTTATAGGTGAAAATACTAGGATGAAGCCTTGATTCGGATGACTGCAAGGAGTCTTATATCAACACGACATGGTCTCCATCTTCGGATCCGACACTACCTTTGTTGTGAGTGAAAATGGTCTGTGTTGCTAGATAACATAGTCTGTGTTGTATAGTCTTCGAGTTTGAGTATTACATGACTTCGAGCACGGTTTGTGCTTCTTCCTGATGATGACACATGGCACAACTTGAGTTGACGATGGAAGTGTTTTGAGTTGGACACGACGTGAAACACGGGCAACTTTGAATGATGCATGAAAAATACATTAAATGAAAAACCCTGAATTGTTAAGCCCAGAACCAAGTGATTAACAACTCACAATCCGCAAGTTCTAAATAGATAATTGCAGAAAGACTTACACCAAAAGATTTCGGAAACTATCCAGAGAATACCATAAAATGGACCGCGTTGGCAAAGAACACGGCTCGCATTCAGGTAATAAAATGAGCGATCTAGCAAAATGATCGAAAAACGAGTGACAACACAAGTCATTTTCTCTTGTTGGAACATGGTCCATGTTGAAA
>LTAE01005969.1:0-22829 GCA_001647135.1 Pontederia paniculata | reverse complement strand
TCGGACGACCTCTGACAGACTCCATCGGTCGCCCGCCAATCCTGCGGTCGTCCGATCTTCTCCCTTCATCAGCTCAGACACACTCCTGGGCGCCCGCTTGTCTTCTCTCCAAGACTCCGGACATCCTCTGTCTTCACTTGATGTCAATCGGTCGCCCGCACTCATCCTGCGGTCGACCACTCATCCGCTGCCTTCTTCTTTGGTCGTCCACTGTCTCCACCCTGAGCCCTCTGGATGTTCACCCTCAGCCTTGGCAGTCTGCTGGTCGTCCACTGTCTCCACCTTGAGCCCTTCGGACGACCACTCCTCCGCTTAGCCCACTCCTTCTTCGACTAAGCCTTCTCTGGGCGTTCACTGCTCCTTGGACCGCCCATTCTCCAACCTATGGTTTGAAAGTGTTGTCTTGGGGTCGCCCATTCCTCTACATCGCGCGATCTCCTCGGTTCAGCCTTTTACTCTGGTCGTCCTTCCTTCATCTTTGGTAGACCGGTCAACCCCTGATCCCTCTGCATATATCCTCCTTCATGCTTCTGCTTCTCTTCACATGTATTCTTCCTTTAATGTTGGTCAACCGCTTCATATGCTTAGGACGACCACTGCACACACGTAGGTCTTCTGATATATCTTTCGTGTGCACAGATCGTCCATTCCTTCAGCTTAGGTTGACCTATCAATTACTGAAATTGACATATCCTATTACAGAAATCAGCTCAACAAGTTCATCAGTACAGACTAAGTTCACTTACAAATTTGTGATCATCAAAACACTCTCGGGATCCTAGATTCAACAAAGTTTGCAAATGTGATACAATCTTGGAGAAGTGTTTGATAAATCGCTTGTAATAGTCAACAAGTCCCAAGAAGTTGCAACTTTCTCTCATGTTTCTTGGCAGTGACCAATTTGAGGCTGCTCCAACTTTGATTGTGTCTACTATGTTCCCTTGCTTTGACACTATGTGACTAAGGAACATAATTTTATCCAATCAGAACTCGTATTTGGATAACTTTGCATATAATTGATGCTGTCATAATGTTTCTAATACGATCTTGAGGTATTCCCTGTGATCATCAAAGATATGAGCACGTCATGTGCATTCGTGAATCCAAATGGCATTACCAAGAGCTCATAATGCACATATATGGATCTGAATGCAGTCTTGGGTATGTCTTCCTTTGCAACATTGAATTAATGGTAGCTACTCCTCATGTTTATCTTTGAGAATATTGTGACCCTTGATAGTTGATAAAAAAATTGTCTATCCATGGTAAGGGATATTTATTCTCGATTGTTGTCTTGTTAAGCATCTTGTAGTTGATGCATAACTTGAGTGAGTCATCCTTCTTCTTTACGAACAAGATCAGAGCACCTAAGGTGAGACACCCAATTTGAGAATCCCTTGTCTAACAACTCCTGCAGTTACTTCTTCAATTCCTACATTTCTGCATATGCCATTCGTTAAGGTTCTTTTGAAATCAGATCTATTCCTCGTAACAACTCTATTTGGAAATCCACTTCCCGCTAGGGTGGCAAATTGGAGATGTCTTATGGAAAGACATCTAAAACTCTTTGATGATGTTCAACTTCTGTGGGTACTTCTCCTTAGGCTTAATGTTGATGACATTGGTGAGGTACCCTTGCATCTTCTTTCTAGCGGATGTTGTGCTTGGATCATCATCATTAGCACCTTGCTTCCTTCCAATGTCTTGTCTCTTATTGTCACTTGCGGTTTGCTACGTATGTTGATGACCATCTTCTTCTTCTTACATAGGAGTACAACATCATGATAAGATAGTCAGTTTATCCGTAAGATGACATCATACTCCTTCATGAGAATAACTATCAGGTCTTCTTGTGTCATTCAGTAAGGTGCTTTTGAAATCGGGGTTATTCCTGGTAACATCTCTATCCGAAAATTCACTTTCCACTGATGTGGCAAATCAGAGCTGTCTTCTATAAAGACATCTGAAGACTCTTTGATGATCTCCAACTTTTGTGGATACTTCTCCTTAGGTTTAGTTTTGATGACACTGATTAGGTACCCTCTGCATCATCTTTCGATCAGCTGATGTGATTGGATCGTGGTCACTAGCATCTTGCTTACTTCTAATGTCCTGTCTTTGATTGTCGCTTGTCATTTGCTGCATGTGACAATGACCACCTTCTTCCTCTTACATAGGAGTACAATATCATGGTAGGACAATTAGTCCATCCCCAAGATGACATCATACTCCTTTATGAGAATAACTATCAGGTCTGCAAGTTCCATTCAATAACGTGCTTTTGAAATCATAGTTGTTCTTGATAACGGCTTTATCAGGAAATCCACTTCCCATTAGGGTGGAAAAATGGTGATGTCTTTTGGAAAGACATAAAAAAACTCTCTGATGATGTCTAGCTATTGTGGAGCCCTTCTCCTTAGGCATAGTGTTGCTGACACTAGTCAAGTACCCTTATCCTCTTTCGAGCAACTATCATCATCACTAGCATTTTGCTTCCTTCCAATATCTTGTCTTTGATTGTCACTTACGGTTTGTTATGTGTGTCGATGATAACTTTCTTATTCTTACATTATGACATCATGGTAGGACAGTCAGTCCATCCCCAAGATGACATCATACTCCTTCATGAGAATAACTATCAGGTCTGCTGAACAGTCATTGTCTTCCATTATCATAGGTACCTTGGGGATGTACTTGGTGTCATGAAGGATGCCCCCATGTGTGGTGACATCCATCATGAATTTTATATCATGTAAGGTTAAGTCTAATGTAGTGGCACAATCACTAGATATAAATGAGTGTGTAACACCCGAATCCAATAAGACATTCGTAATGACTCTAATTATGTTCTTCTCATTCGTTCTAGATAATCTTTCTTTAGGTCACATCGACAATCATTGATAAGACCTTATTGACCTTCTTTCTTAATCTAACCTCTCATTAAAGCATTTCAATTTCACCATTTGAAAATTCTTAGTGTGGAACAATAAAATTATTTCTTCACATGACATCTAAAATCAATTGGACAAGAACTCAAGTTAAACTTCATCATATGCTAGACGCTAAATTCATCACATAGTCCTTTGATGTTCATTTCTTATCTTAGAGATATTAGTTCTAATTTTCATCCTAAACATTATATAGAAGATGAGAGTTATTCTTCCCGATCTTGGGTGGCTCTAGTTTGACGATTAATAGCGCGCTTGAGAGCCATCCTACATATATCATAATCCACCATGTCAATCATAACAATGTTAATGTCTTACAAAAAAAACTTACTTCGAGTTGATGTTGTGATTACTTATGATGCTTTGCATATGAATTCTAATTTTTATGGGACGTCAAAAGAATCACGATGTTAGGTTTTGATACCTTATTGTAATGCCCCCAGAAGCACACCCCATCACGTGGTAGAATGCCCTCTTAAGAGCATTATGACGTCATACTATATATTGATTTTATAGTTGACTAACTAATACAACTCAATAAAAAGAGACTAAAAGAGACATCAACTATGGATCACTAATCATGTGCAATAGTAACCACCACGAGTATCTATTATTGCATGCACCACTAGTCATCATATCTACATATCACTCACTACAAAACCCAAAAAGAGGGAGGCAATTCTCTCATGAGCTATAATTCCCAGCAACATAAGCTAATAGTAGATAAACTTTAACATGAACAAATACAAGAATAAGCTAATGACAGAAGTCAAAATATTAATTATTCTTATCCTTCATTCTTTCGTTACTTTGAGGAGTGGGCTATGACAGATAGTTAAACACCAATCACCTTATAAATGATTTTCTTTGAATAAAAGAGTAAGCTATGACCAATGGTTAAACATCAATTACTCAACGTCATCAATCATTCATTATTGTATCATCTTTCATTATTTTATTTTCCATCAATCGACGATCATCGACCTATCATCCTCATTCTTTATTCACCATTAACCCTAAACCATCTAATGCAATATGAATAATGCATTAATTAGTTCAAGTGGTTATCTTATTATATTTGACTTATTTCATTACCCACATATTATTCCTTAATTTCTAGGAAAAAATTATTCATCTACAAGGTTTTTTATAATAAAATAAACATTTCAGCATCGACTGGCAAGGGCCATATTAGATACGAACACGGGCCATGCACAACGATGATCGCATCTCGCCAATAGCCTAATAGCCTAAAACGGGTAGTACGCGAGCCATGTCTAGGATGACACAATCCGTGATGCCATCAATCTTCTTCGACGCGGAATGTGTTCTTGGGTCGCATCGATCTCCGACATGGGTCATGTCATAATCCAATTCCAATCATTAATTAAACTTAATCTGACTTGGGTCCAACATGGTTGATGGCGCGTATTGTGTTCGTTTCAACCCGAGCCATTTTCCATGACTGTGCCAATTAGACTTTCACTATTCATCTTCTTCGGCTAACGTGGATCATGTTCGAACTTAGCGTGGGTCGTGTTATCATTATTCTTACATTGTTAAACTCATTTAATACGAACACATGTCCTACGTCATGGAGACACAGGCGTGTCTGGTTCATTGAGTTGTGTCCTTCAACGATCGACACTAGGGTTTTCACGGTGTCGAGATGTGGGTTGTGTCCGAGGTGGAAGCGATCTGTCTCGACTACTCTGATGTCTATTTGGGTTTTGTCTCGATAGACACAATCGTGTCCGAGAAGGACTCGATTTTTGTGGTACTGATGGCGCGGCGTGTTAAGGCTCGCATCGATGAAGGTAAACCGTGTAACAGGTGGATGCAGATAGTGTTTCGTCGATCAGGTCAAATTCTCCTCGATCGGCGCGATGATGGGATCCCATCTCGATGGACGCAGGCCATGTCCACTAGAACGCAATTCATTTTCTATTACCAGATCGGGATTAAGACATATAATTAATGTACAAAAAATACTAATTGATCTTGGCCGAGTTGAAATAATCATCTAGGTAATTAAATGGGGGGTTAACTCAAACTCTATTATTTTATTAAATACCAGAATTTATAATTATTTAAATATATTATTATTTAGTAGAAATATTGGGTTTCCACTCGACCATCCACCATAAGGCCGTGTTGAGAATCAACACGGTCCGTGTTGTGGTGTTACATAAGGTGTCAATAATTTATTATGATGTTCCATTATATTACTTCATGTACTCGCATGATTCATTGTTGTAGCATGAAGCAATATAATGTAAATATATTAGTTAATTTGTATCTCGATTAAAATATATGTCCTACAAATATTATATAGCATTATTGAGACTTAAAGTATTAAGCAAATTAATTGTTGACGTTATTAATTCTTCCTAAAATTTTATTAATGTAAAAGCTCAACAAAATTTGTAATAATATTTTAATTTTAAATAATATTGTTGTATTAGTTTACTTTAATAATCCACATATAAGTAGGTAAATACATATTTTTATTGTTAAATTTGTGCCTTCACATTTATAATATTGCGATCAAATTATACAATTTTATAATTTAACATATTATCTAAAGTGAAATAAAACTATCATATTATCTAAAGCATCATATCGTTCTCACTAATTTAATTTTTGAGATTACACTTCCTCAATGAAAAAGATCTCAAACTCTTATAACATTTACACTTACAAAAAAGAAACAATTGCAACATATGAAAATATAATAGCATAACCCTTCATAGGACGCGGCTTGTTCACATGGACATTTCGAAGAACATCATCAATCCTCACGTATGGGCAACATATACGAGAACATCAATCCCCTGATAATCACCGGACGTCCAATTCACTCTTTAGTATGTCAATTCAATTTGTCAATGCATATTAACATTATAACCTATTATGCTACATATTTTAGATGAACAATTAATAGAATTAATTAAATAATATGATACAATTTAATAAATGAATATGTGGTAAGGTCAGTCGAGCCCACCATAAGGTCGGGCGACTAACTTACCTCTCGATAGTCATCCAATATGAGGGTCGTACAGATTTTCTTCGACTCATGTCACTAGCCTCGTCAAACTTGATAGTCGGACCCTCTTGGGTCGACTGACACTACTGTGCTACTTGACAACGATTCAACCTTAACGTTCCCGATCGGCTCATTTCTTAGTAGTCTCGATGGTCAGTCGAACCCTAAGGTCGGCTGACCAACTATTGTGAAAATGAAATTGAGAATGTGAATCCTACAAACATATGAAGGTTATAGATTAAATGAATATAATATGAGTTTTTGAACAATATATTCAACATTATTAAGGTTTGCTCAACAATGTAACACACTAATTCGTGCTTTTGACACTTATCCCTTTACGTATATGTTGCCCTAATTAACTCCTGACTCCTTGAGCTTCTCTTTTTATTCAAGTTGTAGAAACTTCTTCTCATTGATCTAGCTTTAACAGGAGATGTCAGCTTTAGAAAACTGCAACCTGCTAAATATTCTTATCAAAATTGCAAGATTACAATATGATGCAAAATCACGGATCAGGACCAAAAAGAAACTTCAGATCTGACACAAAGGAAACATTAGTCGGTGATGGTCGTAATTCTCATGCTGCCAGCTTCCTCTTAAGACAACTGAACTTTAGCTTGATGGGTTCCGACACCGAAGTTAAGTTCACAGCTCGGTCTTCAAAAAATCTGCATGCCTGCAACAACAACAATGTAAAATGTCTCAAATGCCAAACGGGAGAAGCAAACGAACTGGAGAGCAAAAGACGACAAGTTCATGAAATTTAGCAAGAATGAACACAAATCATCACTGTGATCACTAAAATTTTCTACCACCTTTCCTTTTAGATTTAAACTCTGTTTCAGTTCAGAGAATTGGTTATAGCTCCTCTATAGTTTGTCACAGTTTTTTTGCTCAACACATCAGCTTGGAATGTCTTATTGACTTAAAGGAAAAATAACATACCTCATTACTTTCTGGATACTGACCCAGGCACCCTTAAGAATTTCTGGCACAATGTAGTTCCCTGGAAACTAAGAATTGGGTACTTTAACAGCTCCATTCTGTCACTATTCTCCAACTTGTTAAATCCAAAGGAGGTTGTCCATGTTTCCACTAGCTGCGGAGCTGCTGGTAAGAGTAGCTTTTCCACTCCTAATGCATAAAGCAACTAAAGAAAAGGAGAAAAAAAAAATCATGAGAGAAACATCATTAGTTGTGGCATGCAAAAAAAATCTTAGCATGCTGTCATGTAGATCAAATTATACATTTTGATGAATTTACCTTCTCTACTTCATCTACAAGTAGACGACACATTCCTTGTCGCCGGAATTTAAGACTTGTACCTATAAGAGGCATTTCAGCCACCTTTCCGTCAAAGACCCTGAATCAGGAAGACATTGACAACAGCAAAAATTCAGGAAATATGGCTGGTAGTGCTGAAAGAAAAGATTTACAGATACATATATGCATAGGAATAAAATAGAAGTACCTGACTGTAGCAACAGATATCACCTCATCCCCTCTCTCCAGCAGCATAGTGTAAAAGCCCCTGAAGTTCAACCGTTTAAGCTCTGAGCTGAAAAGAATTGACAAGAGGAATGAGACAATATTTTTCAAAGAAGAAAACATTTCAACATAAGTTTGAGCTTGGGCAGGAATAACCATACTCTTTATTGAAAACGATATCAGCAGAAAGATCTGTCCGAGTACGAGGTTCGATGATGGTCACAAAACATTCATGAAGTACATCAAATGCAATAGACAGCTTTGTATGAACAGCAGCCATTGCCTCCGGACAGATGTTGTCAAGATCATCCCTACCTCCTTCGCGCCATCTCAGTATTTTCCATGATAATCCATCAACAGATGCAGGATTGGATTTTCCAAGAAGCGCATGCAAATGATAATATATCTGCAATCAGTCACCACCAAATAAACTACGTGTTAACCGTTTCAGAGGTGGATGACAAAACATCATTAACATCCAGAATAACAGGGAAAGGTTAAAGAAAGATCCATTCAGAATAAGTTTACTAGTAATATAACTGATTACCTTTGAACATGTCTTGCCACAAAACCAATTTCCAGTAGGACAATGACTTAATTCCTGTGACCTCTTTTCCCTCAAGCAGCCAACATGATCTACAGGAAAAATGAAAAAATAAATTGTCAATCAGAGCTGCACAACATGGTCTACATGGACACAAAAGGGAAATGTACAAGGACAGACTTACACTCTTGCTCGCACTGATCACAATACAACATTGTCTGAGTGGTAAACTGTGTGACATCATGGTTGTATTCACTATCACCACATAAACCGCATTTACATGATAGGCAAAACCATTTTCCTTCAGGAACCTCCTACACATCCACAGAAAATAAATAAAAAATTAAGAAACATAAAGAAAGCAAGAAATTAAAGATATGATCAGTCTACTAATTAATTATTTGAAATAGTAAATTCCTACTTTGGTTACTAGAGAATTGTATAGGATCATTTACCTCTAAGCCTAGGCAACTTATATGAAATGCTGATGGACAGTGGTCACATAAGATCAAATCACCACCATAGTGGCAAATAGAGCAGATCACATCAGTGGGATAATGGCTGTAATCATCCTTCACACGCCTGTGTGAGAAATCCTTATATCTGCTAGAATCCATTATCTGTATCTGACACTGTAATAAGGACCTTCCATCATCCAAGAATATATTAGCATAAGGGTGTTTGGTCTTGTATCCAGCATGAGCTTCAAACTTTGTGAGAGTGAACAGTTGTCCACAGCATGAGCACTTTATCCCTTGGCCACTAATTCGACCTTTCTTCTTAGATATGCCATCTTTACACATGGAATAAACAGTTTGCCTTGGCAACACAACATTTCTGTGAATAAGACAAGATAGAATTGTTTTAGAAGAATCTTTTGCTAGTGGTGATACGACCTGCTGAGTTCTTTTGCGTGATTTAAGAACCAAAGCTGAAGAAGATGGACTTCTTAAGCTTCTCGTCCTTGAACCTATAGGACCATCTGATTGTAATTTACTAAATCTAATATCAGGAATCTTAGATGCCTTAGGTTCCTGAATCCCAGTTGCCAGCAGATTTGAACTACTACACAATTCATGTTTTTCAATCTTCTTTCCCGAATCTTCAATATGGAAATCGGAAGGATTACTGGATGTGACAGTGGTGTTCATCTGTTCTTGTGGTCTCGCGCAAGCAATCTTGGATGCCGTAGATTCCTGAATCCCAGTTGCCAGCAGATTTGAACTACTACAGAATTCATGTTTTTCAATCTTTTCTCTCGAATCTTCAATATTGAAATCGGAAGGATTACTGGATGTGACAGTGGTGTTCACCTGTTCTTGTGGTCTCGTGCAAGCAATCTTGGATGCCGTAGATTCTTGAATCCCAGTTGCCAGCAGATTTGAACTACTACACAATTCATGTTTTTCAATCTTCTTTCTCGAATCTTCAATATGGAAATCGGAAGGATTACTGGATGTGACAGTGGTGTTCATCTGTTCTTGTGGTCTCGCGCAAGCAATCTTCGGCTTATCTGCTGTTAAGTATGCTTTGCAGGCTTGGGTAAGAGAACCATAAGACCTGCCGTCAGGAGCTCCATAGCACATTTCACACTTTGTTTTCTTTTGTTTAAGCCAGATGTACCAACCCATGTATAAAAGATGCTTTTTAGCATTTAATCTCAGTAATGTGACATCAACATTAGAAGCTTTAGACTGCCTTAGTGAATCAATGTAGTCTTCATATTCTTTGATGGCTTCAGGTAAATACTCTGGATGTACGATCTGCACATTTCTCAACTCTTCAGCCACTTCCTCCGGGGCAGAATCTTGCTCACCAACACAACGGTTATTATCCTGAGATTCAGGACAAGTAGAATCCCTGAACACATTGGAACCTGCATCTTCAACACAGAGGATACTGTTTTGAGATTCAGGACAAGTAGATTTCCTGAACACGTTAGACCCAGCAACTTTAGCCACATGCTTATATGTGTCTGAAGCTATTTTCCCTTCTATGTCAACTTGCTGATCATGTGCATTTTGATATCTAGCCCTTTTAATCAGAGAACTCTCACCTGCAACAGAAGGTTCACTTTGAGCGTTTACAAGGTCCATCTCATGCTTACGTTTATGATTGACAACATTCTTTGGGTGCTGCTTCATTAAATATTTGTACACTTGAGGAAGAGAGTACATGGTCTTTCCTTCAGGTGATCGGTAACGAAACCTTAACATACCATCATTTCTAAAATCAATCTTCCATCCCAAAGCCAAAAGATGCATCTTTAGTTTCTCCTTCATCTGCGTGGAATAACCACAGGGCTGTTTGGAAGATTTTGGTTTTGTCTTTCCATCTTCCAGACTATAAGCATACATTGATAACACCTCAGGGCAGTAATCTGACTTCAGTTCAACTGGCTTCCAATCTATGCAATATTCTGGAGCTGAATTAAGTTCGTCCTTATTCTCAAGACAGTTAGTTGCATCCATGTTAATGGCACGAGAACTATTGACAGCAGGATCCAAGTCCCCCACTAATGTTTTCCCTGAGTCGCAAGCTGTTGACAAAGAGCCAATGCATGTTTCTTTTCCATCAGGAGAACTACCATGAAGAACCATCACTTCGGTTGACTGCTCTAAAGGAAGATTAGTGTCTAAATTATCAACCAATTCACCAAAATTAAAATCAGTTCCTTGACAAGGAATGTCGTTCATTGACATATCAATATCACTTAGAGATGGGAGAAGATTCTCAAAATGCATTGGTGTGATGGTGTCTGAATTATCAACCCATCCATTGAAATCAGCAGCCACTGGCACATCAATAACATCATCAGAAGTGTGAAAATTTTCTGACTGCATTGGAACAACCACTTCAGGAGCAGGAATGACATGAATAACAGACCATAGTTCCTGGACTAATTCAGACACCAACACCTGCCAGACATCATGTGTTCCTAAATACCAAGCTTTCACTCTCTCCGGAAAAGAAGGCTTGTCTCTCAGGTCATACCATATCTGCCTGATTGAAACAGGCAGACCTTCCTTCTGTTCCAAATCTCCAAGACAGCGAAGTAATAACCATTCTCCACGAGGCGTCCAGTCCCCAAAGACTCCATCCCAGTCCTGTGTAACTCGCAACCTATCAATGACCACAATGTCCTGATCCCCAAGGTCTGGAAAGAACACACTCCTCTTCTCTGAACCTTCATCGTGATCGAAAATAACTCCTTCCCACCAAGCCTCGTTGATAAAAGCATCAACACACATCCCGTATCTTATATCATTCTCCTGGATATCGTATGGAGGGGGCAAAGGTCTTATTTGTTCTCTGCAGTATTTTAAGGTAGCTCTGGAGGAACCATCTATTGCAGCTGAGACGGGTATCTTCTCAACAATCTTTCCACTCTGGTCCTCGTTCAAGAGATTGTCGTGCTCAACCATGCGGTAGGATTTACCGCACTTGACAACCACCGCTGAGTGCCAGGACCCAATAAGGCCTTCTTCGAAGTAACAAACCTGAAACAGTAACCAAGAGCGAATAGATGGATGTAAAATTATGAGAAAGTGCACACAAAGAATTTAAGTTTCCAGAGATATGGAAAAATTAACTGCAACAGAACCTTGTTCATGAAAGAATCAGCAAACAGGAAACAAGGCAAGCATGAAAATAGACGCCGTGCATGATGCATATACCAAAAGAACAGTGACAATGCAGGATGATATAATCCTGAATTTTACATGATACAAATAAGAAGCCCTAATAGTACATCAAAAGATTCAATCTTTCTAAGATATGCATATCAGTACCTAAAAAAGCGTTCTATCATCTCCAAACAGAAAGATAACAAGAAGAATACACATAACAGAATAATAATTAATAACCTACCACTTTTAGACGATAAGCATGAGGCAACAATAGCAACAATGGCAGATTACATGCAGAACCATTTAAATTAACTCCTTAAATCTTCAGAAGTACGACCTCTGATTAAATTGTATTTTTAGACAACCAAGAGACAATTGAAGTACGCAAAACCAGCAAGGAATCAACCTTTAGAGGTTTAAGGCGGCGAAAGCCCTCCGCCAATGACTGAAACATCAGGAACAACTCCTAGTAGTTCATTTCAACTCCAAAGTCCTCGGCAAACACAAAGATGCAATATTTTGAACTCTCCGCAACAAAAAATCTCATCTATTACGTACATACCAATGATCAAAACCATGAAGTGTAAAAACAATCAAACCGTGGCATCGCATTGCATGCACTCGTCACTCGAGAACCAGAAAAAGGAGCGCACAAAAAAAAACTAACTAAGCATTGCACAACCGCTGGAGGCGTGTAACGGGTTACCTCGACGTGCTCTCCGACCAAAAGCCTCCGGTGGTCGTCACCGTCCAACCTCCTCCTCTTCGCAGTCCTCTGTTCCGCGCCGTCCGCCATTATGGGAGGGAGGATTCCTGACGACCTCCGCGGCGGCGGCGGCGGCGTTCGCGACGAGGGCCGTAGGGTCCTTGGAGCGCAAGGGAACGCTCCGAAGGAGTTGTAGAAGAGTTCGGTGGTGCCGTTAAGTTCCACTACTACCACCCGATTTATATATCCTCCGAAAAGGCGCGGTTCGAACCGGCCGGAGTAATTAAACCACTTCGTTTCCAGCTCTATTTTCGGTAGAGGAACCGATATGTCGCAGCGGTTCTTGTGAACCGGTTTCTTCCGACTTGGAGGGAGCCGAAGGCGGTTAAACCGAACATAGTTATAACAGGAATAGGAGAAGTCCGAAAGCCCCCCTCCAAAAAAGGGTTTTTTATGATAAACCTAATTTTGGGCGTAAATAAACACTAAATTAGTAATGTGATCATTTAGTGCATGTAACAAGTTGCCTTTCTTTTATTATTATTATTATTATTATTATTATTATTATTATTATTATTATTATTATTATTATTATTATTATTATTATTATTATTATGATGATGATGATGATGATGATGATGATGATGATGATGATGATGATGATTTATTATTATTATTATTATTATTATTATTATTATTATTATTATTATTATTATTATTATTATTATTATTATTATTATTATTATGATGATGATGATGATGATGATGATGATGATGATGATGATGATGATGATGAAAAGTTTTACAACAAATATGTTTAGATATAATTTATGTATTATACAAAAAATTTATCGTATATTTCAAATAAATTAAGGAAAAAATAGTTCATCAATTTGTTTCTTTTTTACACAATGTTATTATAATTGAGTAGATACAACTTTTTTTTTATCTTGTTAAAAAGTATCCGAAAAATGTGATAATCTTTAGAATTATAGGTAGGTACCATATATTTCCTTTTGATGGATCTTTTTTACGATAATTATTGATAAAAGAAAAAAATATTTTCTTCTCGTAAGTCGAAGTGTAATTTGGTAACACGAAACGAAGACCAAAATTTGACTTTGTCATTTATTTTCGCTGTCATCTCTTATTAATTATGAACTCTTCTCCTTAAATTTCCTTTTTCTCTTACAAAAATATTCACTTCACACAGCCCAAGAATCAAACTTTTCCATTTTATCCAACTATTCCTTTTTCATTCGATTTCTTTTATTTATCTATTTCCAATTACCCTTTAACAATATTTAAAAATATAAAAACTAATATATATATATATATACATATATATATATATATATACATATATATATACATATATATATATATATATATACTTTACCAATATTACTTATTTTTTTCCAAATCATAACAACCTTTTAACATATGTAACAAAAAATAAAGATAATGTAAAGGAAGAAAATATTTAATTTAAAAGAGGTAATTGGACATTATAATAGTTTGTAATTTTAGAATTAACTTGTAGTTCAGTTGATATGTAGATTGCAAAATATAGGGTTTTCTATTTTCCCATCTATTTATATGATATTTATTCATATTTTGAAATATAGTTTTGCATATCGAAATGAGAGAAATTAGATACACATAACAGAACATAATTAATCAGGTTAATTTTTAACTGAATCAATAAAATTTTATTTAGATGTGGAGATTTATAAATAGAAAACTTTCAAATCTCTCGTGCAGAAAGTTAACATGAATTTTCGGAACCCTCCATCGAGCTTCATGCCACCTCATATGAAGTATACATCAGGGATTATATACGAGGATACTTTTAAAATTCTATCATAAATTATATTAATTATAATAAAAAATCGAAACAAATAAGAATAAAATTTTAACCGTTACCAAATACGTTATACATTTCATTTCAAATTTAAACTCTAAGTACATTCAAAAGCGCATGAATGTAAGAGGCCTCTCATCACGTTGCACCCTATAAAAAAATAAAAAAGTTACGATTAAATATTTGAGCCGATCTGAAAAATTGTCTCCATTTGACGGTCTATCAAACTGCCCCTTGCTGAGGTAATTTGGAGCGCCTCAAATAAAGGCCGGTCACAAAGACTACCCCAACTAGGGCACCATTGAAGCGGTCTGGATCGCCCAAAATGTCGGCTCGAATTAAAACCCTAGAGTTTGGGGCAAGCTTCCTAGACTGCCTACAAATAATAAAAATATCAACATTTCACATTTTTCTCTCCTCTCTTAATCGATCTTTGATCTCTCCAATCCAATCTCCTCTCCCCTCTTTCGACGACCGCAAGAGGCACCAGTGACAAGGCAAGTTCCTCTTCTCTTGTGTTCGATCTCTTCTCTTCTCTTCTCCTCTCCTCTTATCTCTCTCTGATATCTCTTCTTCAGCAGCGGCGAGGTCCTCATGGGCGGGCGGGCTGGCACCCCTACAGTAGGGTCGCGGGGGGCACGCCTTAGCAGGGGCATAGGCGTGCGGGCGCAGGCACAGGTGCGCGGGCTCACCCTTGCTTTAGGGGCACGGGTTATTGCAGAGGCACCCACGACCAAGGTTGTCAAAATCTCGATCTTTTACGATCTATCTTACAATTTTCCTATATTTAACCCTCTACCGATCCTACGATCCAATTCGTAGGATCTTTACGATCTTTGTAAGATCTTTCACAAAATCAAACGATCCTTATCCAATCGTCGATCTTGCAACTCTCCCTCGATCCTAAGTAAGATCTCGATCTTGATAACCTTGCCCACGACTCTTGCTACAGGGCACACTCGCGACTATAGGGGCGCCCACACCTTTGGTTGTAGGACACGTGCCTGTGGCTACACCATTTTTTAAAGAATTAAATTTTAGTAAAGAAGTATATAATGTTTTAATTCTCTTTTGTTTCAATTTTTTAAGAAATTTTGGCATATCTGCTACAAAGTTGATATCGTCAAAAGCATGGTATATAAATTTTACATTTTTATACGTTTAATAGTTGCTTTTTAATTTGTATTTCATTAGAAATTTAATATATTGTATTATCTTGATCTTAAAATGTAGTTATTTAAATTTATATATTAAATATATTATAGAAAAATATTTTCTTCAGAAAATCATCGTTGAATGTATAATAGGACTAATTCTGATCATAGAGGACTTACTACAGAATTTTTAAATGGGGTTAAAATTTTTATTAGCTCAGCTTGGTAGTCGTCTCAGTACTTACGTGAAAGAACAATTAGATATTCATGTCTAAAATATTTTAGAACCAAATATCAAATGGTTGATATTGTTAAATCACTGGTTTACAACTAAATTTGGAGAAGAAGAACCGAGTGTCGACAATAATAATGTTGATCATATTTTGAAAGAAGATGATGTAGTTCGAAGATATCAAAATTTGATCTACGATGCTGCGAAAATAAAATGTGATGATATTAAATATCACGATGACTGCTAAGAAAAGACACTTCATTCAAAAGCAAAAAAAAATATGATTTACTCACTGCTTCAACTCAACCTTTATTATAGATTGTGAAACTCATTTGAATTATCGGTAGTTGTTGGAATGTTAAGTCTCAAATTATAATATATCACATGCATATTTTGATGCATTCATGCAAATATTGAAAGAGGCGACGTCAAGTGATGCATGAATTCATTGAATTATTATCAAACAAGAAGACTTACTTCTAAATTTGGCCTATAATAAAAAGTTTATTTTTGTCTCAATGGATGCATGTTATTTTACGATCGTGACTATGATTTGAAACAATGCAAGTTGAATATGATTGTGACTGTTATTTTATGATGTTGAATAATATTATATATTATGTTAATGTCTGTAATATGATATTATATTTTGTCATGAAAGTTATTTTAATATTATGATTTATATTTAATGACTAGCAATTTATGATGAGTTAACACACTAACACGATTTATCCGTTAGATACGTCATTCTTTTTATCTTTCCGTGAGTGATATATTTTTATCTTATTATTTTCTTACAAATATTTTTGTTTGTATTTTAAATTAAAATAATATTTATTCTCCTTAAGAGCATCTCAATATTAGGAATTATTTTTCTAGTTATGAATATCAATCACCTCAAATTTTACTTAAAGAAATTGATGATGCAACTTGTAAATCCAATTCATGTTATTTTAAGTCCATGCATTTATTACAATGCTTCTTTTACATTGATTTTTTTTCTCTAAAACTAATAAATTACTTTCTTTTACATATATTTTTCAAATATATAAATTAATATGATTCTTTTTACGTATGTTTTCTTCCAAAGAAAGAAAGAAAAAAACTATTTCTTCATGTCCACTTTGGATATATGAGAGTCATTCGAGGACTTCGACTCATGAAGAGTTAACAGAAGGAGTTCTATCATCTCCTTTTATTGTCAATGTTGAAACTCAAATTTCAAAACGCAGAAGATGTTGATACATTATATATGCGAAATAAAACACATCTAAAATTTGATGGACATAAAGAATAAATATTTTGTGTCATTTTAAATCTAGACATCATATGTATATTGTCACTAATTAACTCTTCAATTTGTAGGCTTGTATCATATAAACTTGTTATTGTTGCTTTCATGGAGTTTTTTTATAATCCATGTGAAAAAGGATAACACATGGAGTTCAGTTTTTGTGCAAAGAATATATATTTTTATATTACTTGCTTTTAAATAAAGTTATTTTGAATATATCTCTATTAGTTTATTTATTATAGGAGTTTAATGATGAAACTAGATATTTGACTCAGCATACTCAAGATAAAGTTTACCCGATGAGTAATAGACAACTCTGGACTTAACATGTTAGCATTTAGTAAGGGCGTGCTTATAATTGTGGATCTTCTATTGATTATTTTGATTTTCATCCTCTCGCAGAAATAATCGGGATCATCAAACGCAACAAACAATAGAGTTCCTTAAGCATCGATCGCAATAGAAGGATGAATCTAAAAAATAATTGTAACTTAAAGAGAAGAAAGAAACGAAATTGTAATGAAGTTTATGATGAATCAAAATGATCATGAAGTTTATGATGAATCAAAATAGTCAATAAGCTACAAGGACCAAGAGGAGAAGGAAGGGAGGAGGGCGATGAGGATTTGTGTAAAAAAACAAGGACAAAAATATTGTTAATTTTGCTATGATGTGTATATTTGTGATGATTTGTCTAAATTATTATAAAGATGATGAATTTAATTCATGATATATGTATATATATATATATATATATATATATATTATATATATATTTGTATTATAGTTTTGAGGCTATTATTATATTTTATATTTTTTTTATATTTGAAATGATTTGAAAATCGTCTCAAAATTAAATTTTGAGACGGTCCTTAATCACCTTAAAGTACCTCAATATAAAGAGATTTTCTCATGCCAATCAAGTCAGTCTTTGACCGTCTCAATATAGACGTAGAAGACCACTTCATTTTGAGATAGTTTGAATTGTCTTTATTGCGTTTGCAATAGTTATTTCGCCAACGAATAATTTTCGCCACTTGATCGCCTTGATTTCGAATATGAAGTAATTTTAAATATATTTAAAGTGATTTTAATTATCTCAAATATGTATTTTATTACAGTGACATAGATTAAGTATATTAAATGTGATTCAGATTTAAATTTAAATTATTATATGATTCAGATAATAATTGTTGCATTATATTATTGTTCATATGTGACTTGTAATTATACACGTGATACAGTTACAACAAGCCAGCTGTCATGCATGCAGAATACTGTTACAAAGAAATGTAGCTAGACAAGTAGAAAGCCATGCTTGAGGTCCAAGAGATCAGATTACCTGATTTCACTTTTATAATAACATAATCCTCACACTTTTATGTTCTTACTGTATAAATTAATCAGTAATAATGAATTTATCAATTAAAAAAATTACGTTGTTATCACATCAATATTTTCTTTCTAATCCATATTGATTGTAAATAATAAATAATAATATTTTTTCTATTTATAAGTAATAAAGAAACTGATGTGGCTTAGATATATCATTATTCATTATTGATATGTTAACATGAACGAGAAAGAAAGTATTGACATGGTAGTCACATCAATATTTTAATCGATGATAAATCGGGTATTATCAATTAATAAGTTCATATTAATATAAATAAAGGCTTTAAAAAGTCCGAAGATTCTTAGGATTCTTCGTTTGAAGTTTTGACTTCGGAAAATTTTATATCGAAATAGCAATTGAAGACGGGACATCCTGCCATAAATCTTAAATAAATATTTGATATATTATCTAATAAGTATCTATTCTCAAATAGATAATTAAAAGAATATGAATATATTTTATTATTAATAAGCAAAATACGTTTCTAATAATAAACTATTGTTAAATAAAAAAAAGTAAAAATATATTAGTATTATCAATTAATTAAAAAATAACATATATATCAAGAATTTGGAATCCATAGGGACCCGGGCCCTGCAGGGAGTGAGGTTGTGCCATCCCTAATCCTGTTACAAAATAAAATTAAATAATTAAGTTAAAATAAATATAATTGAAGGACTGTTGCCGAAATTTGTTCCAAATAAATATTATTCTTGTTTAAATTTGGGTGAGATTTAGGAATTGAGCAACTCGATAAAAGATCTTTATTCTCGAATAACCAATACGATCCATATTTTCTTTTTCTTTTCATTTAACTTTTGTATAGTTTCCTTCTTATATATTCTACTAATTATTTTTCAATTCACTAAAACAAAAATCATTTTTATCGACGTTTACTCATTAAGAGCCTATTTGAATACTTCATACTTTTAAAATATTAATTTAAATTTACATCGTCTGAATTATTTTAGAAATAAGTCTGATACTACATGCTATTTTGTACTCTCCTTCACATGCCTTTTCCACTCCGTTGTTGGAGCTTATAAGGGCGCTACGGCTCAACACTGAGCGACTTGATCCAGCTAGGCCGACGACATCATCAATAATAGCCATGAATTTCGTAAGGCAGCTTGCTTTCGCGATTCCCCTGCCCTACATGTGTGTTTCTCTTAACGCACTATTAATTCGTGATATAATAATTATAACTGATATAGTCAATTGTATATTAGCATTTTTATTATTTGAGCAGAGTCTAATTAAAAATTCTATCTTAAAGTTTATTGTTACTTCATACTAACTTAAATATTTTTGAGTTTTATTGATAAAAGTTTCAACTATCAATATCACAATCACTTCTTTCATTTTTATTAGATCCTAAATTTAGTGGTATAATTTTTTTTTAACTATTAAATCTAATCTATATAAAATTTATTATTTTTTTATTATCACAATATATAGAAAGTGATTCTTTAACCAAATTGAGTTCTAGTTTATAAGAAAACATCTAACTCATATATCATTGGTGAATGTTGTACTGCAAATAATATATTCAGCCTTTTGTGTGTGTCCGATCACACATCCTTATTTTTTCCTATAAAAAAATGACTACATCATCAAATAAGAATAAGTTATTTGATATGAACTTTTAATCATCTATATAATTATCAAAAATTGCATCTAACTATTTTACTATCTCAAATGTGTCTTCTTGATATGTCAATTTTAATTGTATAATCACTTTCAGATATTTTAAAATCCTTTAATGGCCTCATAACGGGACCCAAAATTATTTGGATATCTGCTAACTAGGCTTACTGCATAAGTCAAATCGAACTTCGTACATAATATGACATACATTAAACTACATGAATTATGCATATGGCTCCTCTTACAAATTTTGCACTACGTTAAGATATTGACTTTTACTAAATTTCTTCTTAGTTACTAGCAATGTCGTATTGGGATACAACTTTACATACCAAACTTTTTTAGTATCTTATCGATATATTGTTCCTGACTTAAATTCAAACTTCTTGAGTTTCTATCACGGGTAATATAAATGATCAGTA
Organism: Pontederia paniculata; assembly: GCA_001647135.1. NCBI lineage: Eukaryota > Viridiplantae > Streptophyta > Magnoliopsida > Commelinales > Pontederiaceae > Pontederia > Pontederia paniculata. Next base: position 2,453 of record LTAE01005969.1, on the reverse strand, counting down.
CATATGATTTTGTCCCTATGTCTATAAATTTCAAATTATTTGCTCAATTTACTTTTGTTTTCATTGGCATCCCTACATCATTTTTGGCAAGTAAAATATCATCCATGTACAACAACAATATCAAACTGTTTCCGGTTTTCTTGATGTATACACAATGATACAATTTGTTCATACTAAAATCAAATTGGTTTATTGTCTTATGGAGCTTCAAGTAAATTGTCTTGACTATTTCTTTAAGTCATAAAGTGATTTTTTTTCAAATTGTACACTTTATTGTCCTGATCTTTTACTTAAAATTCTTTAGGTTGTCATATTTATAAATCTTCAGACAAACTCTTACTCAAGAAAGTTGTCTTGTCGTCCATTTGGAATAACTCCAAATCATATATGCTACAATTGTTAAGATCATCTGTATAAGCTTAGCTACTGAGAATAAATTTTCTAAAAGTTTATTTCGACTTACTGAGTATAACCTTTGACTATCAATCTAGCTTTGCGTTTATCAAAAGAATCATCAATCTGATATTTTCTCTTGAATATTCATTTGCACCCTATGGGTTGCCTATCTTCTAGAAAGTCACATAATGCTCATTTTCTGTTTCGATCAATTAAGTTTATTTCCTCTTTCATGATGCTCGACCATGATTTTGACTCTTAGAAGATATACCTTTTTTATAAGTAATATGATATGTACTATCTTTTATCATAGAGTAACATGAAGTATCACACCCATTTAGAATATAACCATCCAAATATGTGAGGTTCACTCGAGATTGTTTGGAGCCGATTATATTCGTGGAAATAATGAATTCCTTCACTTCTTTCAATGATATATCGTTCTGTATAGATTGAACTCCCATTGTTGAATAATCCAATGCGTCTCTAGAGTTGTCCACAATCTCCTAAGATCGCTAGAGGATCATCGTCCTTGTATGCATGCTCTTTTTTCATTCTTAAGAAAAGTGGCATCTCACTCTCTATATGATCCTTTTCTAGATGGAAGAATCTATATCCTTCGGATTTTTCGTCATATCTAATAAATCTACATCCCTCAAAGTCTAGCTTGTCCCCAAGCCGATATGGAAGCAACACTTATGCTTTACATCACCATTTTCAAAAATGGCCCAATTTAGAGCTTCCTGTGTACAATTCATATGATGATGATTCTATGGGCTTCGTGGAAAGTTTATTTTGTATGTAACTCATGACCATCACTGCCTCACTCCAACATCTTTTTGGTCGATCTGAGTGAGACAACATACACCTTACTGCTTTCATCAATATTCTATTATTTTTTTCTATTATTCTATTTTGTTGTTGTGTATAAGGCATCATAGTTTGTCCACGTATGCCCTTAGAAATGTAGTAATTGTCAGAAGTTATACTCTTCTCCTGTGTGTCCTTAAATATTTTATAGGTCTTTCTAACATTTTCTTTACTTTTATCTTGTACCCTTTGAAAATTTTTAAAACCTCAGTTTTTTTTTCTAAGAGATAAATAATAGTATCTACAGTAGTAGTCAATGAATGTAACTAAATATTCCTTGCTCTTCTAAGTTGGAATAGTGGATCACAAGTATCAAAATGAATTAGTTTCAATAATTCTGATGATCTTATCATCTTGCCAGTCAAGCAATCACAAGGCATTGTCCTTGTACTAGATACATTAGACATTAAAATTATTTTCTTTATTTGATTCATTTTTGAATTTTCAAGATGTCTAAATCTCTCATGCTAGAGATCATAATCAATCATATAACATTAGAGTATAATGGGAATAGTCTTTTATTTCATCATCATTCATTAAATTCAAGCAAAATAGGGTATGTCTATGCACACTCTTCTCATTGCTATATCTTTTTATTCTTGTCTATTGTTACTCGACCACTATATAATCCAACTTCAAAATTCTTTTGTAGTAGGATAGAAACAGAAATTAAATTGCGCCTAATAAATAGCACAAACAGTCATATAGTTGTCGTCAAAGTTTAGTTTATGTTCTCCAACATCCTTTACATATAAGTAGGTGTTATTTCTCATGTAAATTCTTTGATCCCACATTGATAGTACATTGAAGTTAGTAAGACCCTCTTTCATCTTGACAATATGACAGGTTGCTCTTGAATCAATCCATCATACTTCGATATCAATTGTCGTCATTTGCAAATTCTCCTTCCACCATGTGTGGAAGGAGAATTTGCTCGTGCTTGTTCCTTTGTTTTGTTGGTCGCTTCTTGGTCCATGTTGCGGCCCCTTCTTTGCCATATCCACCTACACCTGAGGGTCAATTTGTCTTGAAATTACCAAATTTCTCAAAAGTATGACAAACTTCTCTTGGAACATCTCGAGTCCTTGGGTTGAATTGCTTCTTTTCTTTTGCTGAAGTTTGGCCCAACGTTCTTATAATGATGCACAACATGAGCCTCCCCTTGCCCTTTATGTTTTTGTTTCCTT
>LTAE01005968.1:0-15590 GCA_001647135.1 Pontederia paniculata | reverse complement strand
TTTTTTTTTTTTTTTTTTGCGTGCAGTCATTGACTCGTTCAATAACCAAATGAGCATAACCCTATGCGTATGTATTATTATCTAAAATAATTGAAATATCAATACATGAAACGAAAACCACCGAGAAAAGGTTGATATTTCACTCACATTACCGGTATTCCTATGGAGTCAAAACCATAGGAATTTCCTTGAAAATTTGTTGACGATGGCAATCAACTGTTATTTATGTAGAAATTCAGAGCTCGCAGCATTCTTGAATATGGACAATTGACGATAATGCATGCAAGCAGATCCGGTTGAACAAAGAGATTAGCAAATGTATGAGGCATTATGAAGTAAGCCTAATATGTGAGTTTCTATTTTTTTTAGGATGCATTCTGTCAATTGCAACTCCGGATGTCTTTTACGGGGTACCTAAAAGCAGGTTTTGCAATATAAGAAATCACTAACAATAGTTATACTCACCAAGAAATATTTCTAATGTTCAATGTTCTCAAAACTCGAAAATAATGTTTTCTATATTGCAAAAACAATTCCCAACATAGTCAAGAACCTCCGTTACAACCACCAGAAGACACCCAAAAAGATGAAGAAAATGATGTATTAAGCCAGCTTCACATGGTAATGCTATACACATCATTTTAACCTAAATGAAATCGTGGTATATGATGATAGCATTTACAAGAATGAACAATTAAGCATACATGACAAGGTCCGATCTACATGAAAATTAATTTACATCAAATGAGAGAATGATTGGCACTTGAAGAGATCACTATAACAGTAAAAATGCTAACCTCAAAAGAGGTAATATATTTGTTCGGGTTAACAGACGTGCCCCGAGTTATCAATTACATCGTTAGAATGTACTTGCTCACAGATCAAACTACCCAAAGCTTTAATCAAGGACTTTGGCTCAAAGAGCACTCCCACCTTAGAATCATGGATGGAATCTACTGAGATCTGCATTTAAGTTTAATATACACATCACTGGTGCAGGATGGTAATTGTTAAATTGCATCATCATTGGTGACAGCTGATACAGTAACGTTGAAGTTTAGAATTCATACCACATGAAAGATCCCTTGAGAAGCTAAATGTTGAACATCTACAGGGACAAGACCGCCTTGTGGAACCAATATAGCATTGATATACTTATTAGGCTGCCAAAATGATTGCATAAAGAAATCAAAACACGTTTTTGAACTAACAAAGCATCAGTATAGTAACAAGGATGCAAAATGTTCAGATAAAAAAATAAATAAACAAAATTAAACCCAAGTGACATCAGTCAGTAGTAAACGAATTTTACATCAAAACAAGACACTAAGGTATTTTCCCAGATGTGTGCAACTGTAGAATAAGCCATGAACAAGAAGCATTCATGCAGGCTGCATATATTTGCAGCTAACGCTAAAGAAGATCTTTTCTGATAAATTATTCTGCATAAGAATTTGTCTGCAAAAACTAAAAGTTCGATTTTTGTCAAGACAAAGGAAGATGGAACCGTGCAACATCAATAAATCTAAATGTCACAAGGAAACACGAGAATTTTAAATTATTGAAGGACATTAATTGCATTCCATAAGATAGCATCAGCATAAAGACTGAGCTGAAACTAAACTTACGCAACTTACAATAAGGGGATCTTTTAGATTGAGTGCACTTCGATTGCGTTAAGCCATGGACATTCTTTTTGCTACTTCACCTATCAAAAACTGGCATGGTGGCTTGCTCCACATCATTGTTTAAAAATAACCAAATTTTGGTTGGGTCTAATCTATCTAGAGAAACTATACCTGTTGTATGTTTGTCTACATATATGCTTCGGTTTATGCTTAAATTCGTAATGAGCATCTTAATGTTATCTCCCAATGCAAGTTACCCTTTCAGTGGCCCCTAAAATAGACTATGGTTCTAAAGATCTGCATATAAACACACACTACAAACAAAAGAGCATAATATCCAATATAATGCATTAAATTAGAACACTCATCTTGGTTTTTCAGTTTAACCTTTACAAACTAGAGCTTGTATAGACCTTAGACTAAATCTTTATGCAAGACAATTCAGTTATCGCAATTTGCAAGTAAATTAGAACACAGATTCTCAATTATCACATTCACCAACAGAAGAATTATATACTGCCTTGCTACTTACATCATTTTCTCAATATTTATCATTTTCAATTGATACTCCCATGAATACTTAGAACATAGATGTTTCACAATCAAGGATATAGAAATGGATTTAATGATTATCTGGTTAGTAAGATAAAATCGAAAGCACTTACAGGATTCTTTAAACATTTTCCAGAATCTCCATATGTTCGATTAAGGGCATCTGTGATTGCAGTCACAAAGCAAGAGGCAGACATGCCAGCAGTTTCTCTATCATGTGAACCATTCAACAAAAAGACCTGCATTTAGCAAGTAAATATCATTTCAAAACTGTTACTGGACAAGAAGATATTGCCTACCATTCTTTTTCTGAAGGGCTTACCAAATTTAGAATATCAGAATGTACATTCACAATATCTAATACACATAAATCACCAGTGGATATTCCTGATGGTGCCATGAAACAAGAGTATCACATAAGAAAATTGGGTGACTGAAGGTTCATTTTCAAATTAATTGCCACAAGGGTGCCTCAAAACATTCGACGCATGGGAAATATAAGCATAGGTGGTAACTCCAATTGTAGATCACTGATCAATATTTGTAGATAGACTAAAAAAAACTAGAACTCTGATCAGTCAATAATTCCCAATTTTGTCCTCCACACAGAAATGATTAATAAGTCCTAACCATAATGCTATGCTACTGTAGAGTTACACTAAGAAAACAAGTGATAAGGAAAAAGAATTCAGATGTGAAATTATAACATCCTTACATGTTAGTACCTTGGGAATAGATCTTGAGGCAATAATCTCACTGATACCAGGCAGCACCTGCAAACATCTTATGCATCAGAAATAAAATACTCTCAACAATTGAAAAACTAATTTCACAAAAAACTGAACCCGAATGAGATCAGATAATTTAGCAATCCTATTATTGATTTATTTGACTAAGAACAGCTTATTCCAATACTGTCAACGTAGCAATGAATTAAAGAAATATATGGAAATCAATATTAAAAAAAGAGTTACAAGTATAAGAAGGTAGAAAACAACACCAAATCCAGGGTTGCAAGACCATATACTATCCAGGGAAGACAATAAGAATATAACATATATGCATAAAACGATTCGACGAGGTGGAGGATGTCAACCCCTTCGCTTAATTCTGATATTCTTTCAAGGAGAGACAATTGGCATCTCACCTGACAGCGATGGGAAGAGCCTTCGGGCTTTCTTGTTTTGAGCAAGAAGAGTTCCAGGGGCGCACCAGAGCAGCAGTTAGATCTCTCATGTGGCAGGTAAGTTGAATGCTTCGGTCATTGCAGTGGCTGTTCAATGTGAGGACATCAGCTGAGAAAAAGTAAAGTAAACATAGCTCGAGTTGGTGACCGGACGGCTGCTGGAACCGCGCGCTCAGCTGATAGAAATTGCTTCTATCCTCTCCGGAGGTCTCTTTCGGGGTCTTTGGCATGTTGGGTGCGCTCACATGGCAGGTCGCCTAAGGTGGCAATACTTCTGAGGCGAGAATCCGTCCTCTCCACTTGGTTCTGGCAGTGTGTTGTTTGAGGTGACGAGTAGCTCTATGCTCCCTCTCCCACATTAGCTGCGTCTCAATATGGAGTTAATGTCGGAGTGCAGCGTGAGGAGACGGACATTGCTCAAATCCCTCTCCCACTCTGTTTTTTTCCTGCTTTCAGAACCCTGCTACCTTACGTCCTTCCGGAGAGGCTGAGGGGACGCGGTGCTCCTGACCAGGATGAATGGTCCCTCGTTGGTCACTGAAAGCGCCGATATGAATGAAACGGTAGAGTGAAGGGTCGAGATCGTGAGGGTCAAGGAAGGGGCCAGCTCCCTTATTTGAACCACCGGCTCAGGAATTCCATGTCCCTAGGCAGAGCCATATGTTACTGATGTCAATGACGAGATCATCTCCAAGCTCAATGCCACCAATGAGTGTATTGGAATGGGCCACCGTCGTGCAACGTGTCCCTCTCGGCGCAGGGTGCAATCTCGTGTTATATAAAAGCATGCTTCTCCTTCTGAATCCAAGGCTGACAATCCAGTACCGGAAATTTTGGTCAGGTCCTAAAGCTGGCTCCATTAGAGGCTGCTTGATCAAATGTCTGATTGGGTTGACGACTTCATTCAAGGTGACAACAATCAGTTATTAAGGGCTGTTGAGGAACAAATTGGTGAACTCCTATGAGTGGGCTCATCCAGACTTTTGGTATGCCTTTTCCTAATCTTGATGGAGGAAGATGTGATCAGACATCGACTGCTGAATTCCCTCCCGACCATGCTAGAGGGAGGATAGATTGTGAAATGGTTGTGGGGGTCTGAGGACTTCAGTGGAAGCATCATTCTAGAGCCCACACACATGATGGTCGTACTAAGGGGAGTCCATCTACACCTTCAATGTGGTGAGAGTATTTCTGCGACCATCGTGTCCATTGGCTACCTTTGGTGTATGGCAGGGTAGTGCCAGCGATAGGATCGCCGGATATCTCTGAAATTTGAGCCTCGGTACTCTTAAATAAAGCTGCAGTAGTTCCTAATATGTTGATCGCGATGATCATACAAGATCATGATGCAATACGAGAAGAGAAATCCGAAGGGAAGAACTTGGTTGGAGGTTGTTGCCGCTAATGCACTCCAAAGAATGCCCACCCCATTGCTTTGATGAGTGTGGAAGCAAAGGATCTGAATCATTGACAACGAGGAGAACGAGAGGTCGGTTGGAGTCCCCAAAGAATGTGACAAAACAATTGATGATAATGAAAAGGGAGGTGTCTTTTCCACTTCGAAGGATAATCCGCTGGAAACCTTGGCGGGCATCATTGCTGTGGGACACCAGCCTCGCACACTGAATGATAAGACAGACACATTTCAAGACCACAGAGAACATGGTAATTCCCAAAAGTTTGCCTCCAAAGATGGGTTCGAAAATAAAAGAAAAGGGAAAGGAGCACAGGGCAGAAGAAATAAATGGAGACAACTATATGGGTATATGGGGTCTGGACAGATGGACGATCAAAAAAGGAGAATGCCAGGTGGGGGGGACCAACTAACAACAAAGGAAAGAAGGAATATGAGGACTCGAGCACTTTTGTGGCAGCCATGTGTGAAGACATGGTGGCGACCGAGGACATAGAGGTTGACTTAAAGAAACCTGACATCAATGGATATGGACCTTATTGTAGAACTTATAAAATAAGTTCGCAGAAAATATATCGAAAGAAAAAGATACGCCAGAACATGTATCAAGTTTGACTAGAATCGTCGAACATATTGATCAACTAAAGCAATTGCTATAGTTTCTCGCAAGAAACAAAACGCAAAACAAATTTTCATTGCTGGTGTTGAAATTCACCCGGTAATCAACAAAGAACAAGAGTTCTCAAGAAAAATAATTTTCTTAACTGAAATTTATTATTAAGAAAAATTGTCCAAGACTAAGAGAGGGCATGCTTATTTATAGGCTGGCTACAGACCCAATTCTACTTGAAGTAGAATTATGTAAAGAGCAACTAAAATAGGACTAAGAAAGTAAAAAAAGACTCCAACTATAACTAGGACCCATATTATTACTTTAAACAAAAACCATTAAAACTCGTATTACTACTTTAATGAAAAAAACTACTAGGACTCTATTGTTCCTATTATGAATAGGAATTAAGATAAAAGAACACAAAATTAAATCAGACTGAAATTCTAGGACTCTTCCTACATCAGTCTCTCCTTCTTAGAAAAGTCGTCCTCGAACTTGGTAAGGAATAAAGGAAGCATCTGGAGGATGACTCTTGACGACATGTGTAGGTCTCATCACCTTCAATAATTTGTGCAGCCAATCATATGCAACAAATAAATTATAGCATATTGCATAAAAAAATATCTCGGTGTGCGTCTGACTTGGGATTTTGATCCAAACAAACATACAAGTTCCCGATCCAATTGAAGTGCTCATATGTTTTGGATAAATTTGAAGCATCTCAATCAACTCTTTCTCTATAGAGAACTTAAGTTTTGGCTTCTCCTCTATTTCTTCGACGATCTTTTCTTCTTTTTTTCTCAACAAGATGCCATCATCGGAGTTAAATCCATCATAATCTCTTCATTTTGTGCAATGGAAATTGATATCATCTCAAAATCTCCCTCAGGAAATACATGTTCTCCCTTGCTGTATAGATAACAATTTCTTCAACAACTTCTTGGTGCGGTAGATAATCGACAACATGCAAGTTGCTAGAAACCAATGAAGAATTAATCAATGACTCATCTTGAGAGATAATTAGGAGTCCTAGAATTTTAGTTTGATTTAATTTAATTTTCTTTTATTTATTCATAATAGGAAAAATAGAGTCCTAGTAGTTTTTATTAAAGTAGTAATAGGAGTTTTAATGTTTTTTTTTAAAGTAGCAATAGGGTTAAATAGGACTCCTGCATCAGACCTAGTCATTGGGCTATGGCCCAACAATATAAAGAAGCAAGGAAGGGATATAGATTGATAGCCTTCGTACACACTAGCTCACAAGACCAAGACCTCAGAGAGCTCGATGGGCAATACAACATCTATGGAAAAAATGGAGATTGGATAAAAGAAAGTAGAGTGACTTTTGGGGGATTTCGACATGGAACCAAACCATGAAGATCTTATGCTGGAAGAAGAAGCATGTGGCTCCAAAGACGACCTATGAGTTGGCTATTGCCATACACGTCCGTCAATGGAAGTCAGGGACATGGGTGCTCCAAGCGCTTCTCCATTATGCAGGAATGCCAAGAGCTATCACGTGATCTAGGAACCCAGGGCTTGTCTTTGTTTCCAAATGAAGGTTCTTAATTGGAACGTTAGAGGTTTGGAGAACTCAAAACGTCAAAATTCCCTAAGCCAATACGTGATGGAGCGGCAAGCTGATATTGTTATGCTACAAAAGACAAAACTAAAGGAGATTAATTTGACAACCTGGAAACAAATTGCTGGGACAAGAATCGCAACAATTTATATTGAGAAGCTCGATTGGCAGTTCTAGGGGTATGGTGATCGGATGGAGGGAGGAAAATTTTGGTTTGTTGGGCAACTTTCAGGACCATTTTTGCATTACGGCTCATCTAAGATGTCAGCAAATGATTAGTGTTTCAGAGATCAATATCCGGACATTCCATGGCTTATTGAAGGTGATTTTAGTGCCACATTAGATGCGGACAGACCCAGATGGCACTGGCTGGCAGCCGCGGAGGTACGTCAAAAATATCTGAAGAATTCATCAATTGAAGAGAGCTAATGGACATTCCTATCAATAATTATATCACATGGAGAAGTTTGGCGCCACCATTGGCCAAGTCCAAACTAGATCTGTTTTTATGTTCAATGTGATGACTATGATAGGCCAATATCATTTGGATAACTCTAAGAAAGATGGCCGGATCTGGGCACGAGGAAATTTTATTGTGGGGCAGGCTTATAAGCTGATACATAGATCTGGCCCGTTGGTAGAGGAGGACCTCCTGAAGGACTGTCAACTCATTTGGAAATCAAAGGTCCCGTTAAAATCAAATCTTTAGCTGGCTGCTCATAAGGAGGAGAATAATCACAGAACATTTCAAATCCAGATGGGCACAGGGGGCCTCAACAACTTGTGGCCTTTGTAACAGGGAGGACGAGAACACAAATCACCTTTTCTTTACATGTCACATATCCAGTTAGATGTGGAATCGGACCCAAGTCAGGTGGATACATTGTGACTCGGAGGATACATTTTGGAGATCGTTCAAAATGGGTGGTGTCTCTCAAGACATAATCTCTTACAGACACAGGAGAGAATGGACAATGGTGCTTGCCATCCTATGGGCTATTTGGATACAACGGAACAGTACGGTTTTTCAGGGGGACCGGTGCTATGTTGAAAATATTCTGAATCATGTTGTAGCAATGACTAGAGAATCGTCTTCTCAAGTGTAATGTAATATCTTTTATGCCTCTGACTCTTATATAAAACTTTTTCGAGCAATTTCAATGAACTTGTGGATGGTCAAAAATTCTGGTTAATCATCCTTTTCTTCTCACAAAAAAACATATATGCATAACACAAGGAGACATAAAAGAAACCATGCAGCTTTTTCAGAAGTGAACTAGGTTTCCTCTTACTGCACCATTGTGGACTACAACCTAAAGTTCAGAAGCAAAATATTACCAGTGATGGGCAGATGGAAGTGAAAAGAGAGCCCATAGCATAAACAATACAATCCACTGTAGTCAACTGTTCGATAACTTTAGGATTAACTGCAGGGAAAACCTACATATCAAAAGTAACAAGAAAACTCAATAACACGTTAAAAGAGTTTTGACAGGTTGTTAAAAGATGAGTTGTGTTCTCAGAAGAAAGAGTAGAAGACGGAAAGTCAAAAGTTTGAAACAATAACTATATACTTAAAAAAGCCAAATGTCAAAAGGCAAGCAATATAACTTACATTGCCCTACTGGAAACACAAAAGTTTAAAAGATAAGGTTTTTTTGGGCTTGTTAAAAGATAAGTTTTGTTCTCTGAAGAAAGATTAAAAGAGGTAAAGTCATAAGTTTGAAATGATAACTAGATATCTCCACTCGTAAATAAGACAATTTCATAATTATCTCAAATGGCACAGGCAATAAGCCAAAGTCTAATGAAGGGATGAACCAAATGCTCGTACAATAAAAAAAAATGATAACACGTAAATTTCCTAAACAGGCTGGTGAATAGCATGAGACAGAAATGACAGAAGCTGAATCCTCAACAGGACAGGGGGAACACAGATAACGAACTCCAAGAAGACAACAAATTTTCCATGGAAGATATCAAGATATAACCAACCTCATGCAATAAATTGCTACCTTCACTTGACATATAAAACACCCGCTTAATTCTAGATGGCAATGTCTTGGTTGATGTACTATCCTGTCCAAGAGAACAAAAGACATGTAAGGCAATGCATGAATTCTGGTTACTACAATGAATAGAGACAATGGAAGATGCAGTTTGGAAGTTTCTATCAGACTAAGCAAAAAATTTAACTCTCTAATTTCAGTAGATGGATTATAGCCTACTATAGTGTATACCAAAGAATAGAAAGGAGTCACACATATAAGTAAACATGTGAAAAAATTAGAATGTTAAGAGATTGAATTCGCAGTTAGTATCATTTATCTCGAAATGCAATTGACACTTGATACATGATATTACCTTTGTTGATGGCTAGGTAAGTGGTTTTATTTACATGGAAAAGCAATGACAATAACTTATATTTTCCATGTAATAAAACAATCTCTGACCAGATATGAAAACTAAACATGAGAAGTTATGATAAATTACAGAAGATAGACCCAAAAAGAGGTGACAAACCTATGGAATGTAAGGTCCGTTGCAATAGAATACCTTGTTAATGGGTTCCATGCATCCATTAGTTGGGTGTGAGATTTCATTTTGACCTCGTATAATTGTTCCATTCTGCAATTGAAACACACCAAATAATTAGCACGAATAAGCTAGCTTGACAGAAAAAGGATGCTTATTATAAGAGATATAATAAAAGAAATTGAGCGATAGCCAGTTTCACATCAACTCTGGTTAGGAGATCCTCAATAATAGAGATTTAGCATCATTAGTCCGTCCTATTTCTTTATGACAATTAGAGATTGCATTTGGTTCCTCAATGGTTCAAATTCCATGATAAGCATCTCTATATACCTACTCAGTTAATCAGGTCAATCAAATATAGTGAGAATAAAAAATACTGAAACTTCCAGGTTCTAATGGCCAATAACTTAATAGATAAACACATACAGTAATCATTGCCATGCTTTACCTTAGTTGAGAATCAGTAGTAAATGTAATTCTTACTCTTTTCGAAACTTTTCATGCAAGACCAATTAAACCAAGAAATGTAAACTAAAGATAAGTTTAAGAGCTTGAACTGCCTTTAACCAAATTCAACAATGTTTCACATACAAATCTGCCAGCTCAAAACAAACAACACTTTTTCCAAGAATAAAATACATCATGGTAAGTGTGAAGAAAATTTGAAGAAAACAATTAACCAAAAGTATTGGCTACTAATACATTCTGCTCTGCATAAAAGTATTGATAATATGTGGTTGCATACTTGTTAGTTGCCATGATGTAAAAAGATCAGGGCATATAGAATGTAACAACAAGCCTACTAGAGCCAACTGAGGATTTCCAAATTTACCAATAATTCACATCCAAGTGTAAGCCTATCATTTGTAGAAATCACAGGAAGGACAACACTTTCTTTTGGAATGTCTGAAACCCGTGAAAACAAAAATATAGCAGCATCTAGAGACTGAAAGAATATGCGTGCCCCAGCAAAGAAGAAGTTGCCAATGCTGCAAAGATGAATTTTATCAGTCATGAGAAAGCTCAAAATTTAAGATAAATCAACAAAAACCTTCAGGTATAGAATGAAAAATTATGAGAAAAGAAAAAGTTCAGGAGCCTCATTGTTAAGGAACTAAGCATATATCTAATTGCACAACAATACTGTCAGGATTAGTTTCCCTTCCAGTCATGAACAGTTGAAATTGATTTCATATTCAATTCGTCATAAAACCATTGAACTTCCAAATCTACAAAAAAGAATCTTTACCAATTGGATTAGACAACTATCAGCATAACTGCCAAAGCCCCGCATTCTCAAGAAACGTTAGTCGCAGCATTTACTTCCACATGCCAAGAGAAGATTTTTTTCCATATGAATAAAGCTAGTTGATGATCACAGACTGCATTGATTACCATGGAATTCAGGAAATGGTTGCTACTTATATACAATACCTAATCTTTCAATAATACACATTTTCCAAAACGACATCTAGGATGATCAGTACATCTAATCAGATACTAACTTTTACATCACTAAATCCATGAATGGAATGAGTAAGACAATACATTAAGGTTTGTGGTGCAAGTTCAAAAGATTACTTAGATTTGCTGCCATCCAGAACTTTTTCAGTGTAATCTTAGTAAGTTTAATACCAAAATATTGACCTAAAGATGGATTAACTTACTAATGGTTTTCCAAACTTTGATTACCATGAACACATGTAATGCGAATAGCATTATTGAATAGAACAATTAAGAATGACCTCATCAAAAGTAAAAAAATAAATAATTGCCAAGTCATTTGGGACAAAAAAAAACCACCTTCCATTACTGAAGCAAAATGATTCCCTAGATCGGCGAAGGATCTGCACAGTATCAAAAACACTAATTTTGCATCAAGAATATAAAAGGAGCAGCATATCTTATGACAAAAAACCCAAATAAAATCATTTGGATCATGTCTCATCATTATTTTTTTTTGAGAGAAATGTCTCGTCGTTATTCCTGCCAAGACAAAAGCATGGATGGCATCAGCAAATGGCAGGCACAATACTATTTTAAAATACCCTAGCAATACATGGTGCTCAATGACCCTAATGGATATCCTACAAAGTTAGCAGTCTCAATGCATAAGCTATGCAGGTACTCATTAAGAATATCAACCATAAAAGACAATTTCATTTTAAAATTGGTTTTGGCATCTTCAGCCAAACAATTATCAATCACCACCTTTATATTTAACCAAAATTCTTCCCTAATTATTACTATCTCAGAGTTTAGATTAGTCAACAATGATGGCATATGCTGAATGAAATAACTAAAAAAGTGTACTTGTTTACCAAAATTATGGTGTAGCACTTGATACAACCTTGAGATTGTTTACTAGCATGTTCCGTATCAAACTATATACACTGATAATAATATTTTCATCAATTTTGACAACAGTCGTATTATCAAGAAGAGGAGATATTTAATTTTGAATTCAGAAATACAAAAGAAAAAAGAAAAGAGAAGATGAACAAAGAAGAAAAAATCAATGAATGTATTTGTGGATTTAGCATCTAGGACTAATGAAAAATAATATCAGTACAGAAAAGATGTTTTCAAGATCAATAAAGGTCAAAGAAATTCTAGATGATTCTCTTATGCAATGCAAAAAATGTAGAAGTTCATCTAGTACAAGCCCATAGCAAAGGATAAGAGTAGTTGGTTCAAACGTGATAGCAACATTTGAGAAATATGAAATGGAATAAGTAGATCATCAATAGAAAAATGATGCAGTGTAAGATCGATATCGAGGAGATTACAACTGCTCAGGCAAGTTCCAAGAAGAAGTTGATGATTCGAAACACCACTGAAGGCTTGATAATCTTATAGTTCATCGAGGGAGAACGTGAGTCCACACACAAAGATAAATATGATAGAAAATAATCATAACAATGACTCTATTTATAAAGATTTGCAACTAATTTTACTCCAATAAAAACCTAAAACAAACAATAAAAGGAAAACTTAAAAACCAAAGAAACTAGCCTAAAATCCCTGAATAATAGAGGACACCTAAATTACAAGAACTTTAAAACTCCTTGTCCTACAAAAAAATCACCTGATCTTGAAAGTAAACAAGAAATGCACGAATGGTTTCACCGTAAGGTCGTGATACACCATCCCACAAAGCATGATCTCCTTCCACAATTTGATACCTGTAACGTATTGAAATCAGAATGTTAATGTATTTCAACCGACCAAACAAATGGGCCTCCTTCTGATACGTTGGCTATTTTTTCAACTAGCTATGTCGAAGTTTGTTGATCTAGCCCAAAGCCTAACACGTGAACAACTGGAGAGACAAAGTTTGAACCCAGGACCTCTGGCTCACATGTCATATTTAATTAGATGTGCTACCAAAATCTTAAGCCGATAGGAAAAGCATCATCATTAAATTTATATTCTTAATACAAAAAGCTGATGCAATATGATAAAATGTGCAAGAATTAAACATCAGTAGCAAGTATCAAACTCCGCAGCAAAGCACAGACTGTTATGTGATGCTAACGGAACCATCAATCCAGAGAAGTAGATACCTAAAAATTAACTGACCCATACATTTTACAACTACAACTATGCATTCAGAAAAGTACCATTCTAACTTGGCCTCCGCTGGATCAAGAGGCAAGCGATGCCCAAGCAACTTCCGGACGGCCAGCGCTTCAGAGGTGCTCTCATCAGACAACCTCAGGCATCTCGAGCGTATGTCTCCAACAGCTGGTCCACCTGCTCAATGCACATACGGAGTATGACGAAATGCTACAGAAACCACATGCATTCGCGAAAGACGAAAGGCACCAATTTTAAACTCTCACCAAGAACACGGACGATCTCAGCGGTGCTTCCTCCGTCATCGGACACCGGGAGAACATGCGCGACTCTCGTCGTCATCTTCTTGAGCTCTTCGACCACTCCATTAAAAGCGGTGCCCCCTAAAAAACATCGACGCCGTTAGGATACAAGCAAAAGATTCTAGTAAACCCATTAGCGGAGGACAAGAACGCACCTGAGAACACGAGCAAGGAGGGCGCATCCGAAGCGCTAGGGTTAGCGCTGTGGGGAAGAAAGCTGGAGGAGGAGGAAAGAAGAGGGAGGTCGTCGCAGTGCGCGGCAGTCATCCCGACGGCGACAAACTTGGGCGGCGATGGGCCGACAGCGGGGCGGAAGAAGCGACTGGGCGGCAGAAAGCGACGGGGGTGGCGGTGGGAGGAAGGGAGAGGAGTGCGCGGCGCGGCGGGACCCAGAACGGCATCCGCCATTGCTCACCATTCGTACTACTACTAACTACTACATCATAATAATCATCCGTTCCCGGTGTCCACGCTGATTCGCTCGCGCTCGCGCTTTTAGTGGCTCCGAGTTCGTGGTGATGTCGAGGCGGGGCCCTGCAACGGCAAGAATTTATCCAAGCTCCTCGTCGAGCACGTGATCAAGATAGTGTAATGATATTTTTTTTATTATTTAATTGAAAAGTATATTGATGAAGAATACAACAAACTTAAATAGCCATTTGGATGAGATGAGAAATAAATAAATATTCTTTTATGAGTTAACTCAAACAATTATATAACTTATTTAATTAATATATATCCTAAAAAAAATACTAAAAATAACATTTTAAAAGTATTAACCTTAATGTCAACTTTAGTTTATTTAATTTTTGCACATTAATTATGGGTATGCAAATATGAATCCATTTAAATGTAAAACTAATGTTACAATTTATTAATTAATAATCTAGTGATATTGAACATCTTTTATTATAATTATTTCACATAATATCAAGTTAATCAATTACTTTATATTGTAATTATAAATTATTATGGGCTAATTACAATTTTTGACGATTTTTTATAGTTATTTAATAACAACAACTTATGGAAATTAGTTTTATTTATGCTCACTTGATAATGACTACAATATACATGAAATATTACAAACTGTTATCTAGAAGATAGAATCAAGATAAGATATGATTAATAGTATACAATAGAATTATCATTTTAACAATGTTACTTATTGTCACTAAGCTTTAGGTTGTTGTGATATGATTGTTGCTGGTAGTGCCGGAGCCAAAATTTTTCTTGATGGATTCATTAATAAAATTATTTTTTATAAATAAATAAAAAATATTAAATTAATTTGATAATTAATTTTGTTGAGGTTTTGTTTTTTGAAACATGTCAACAATATCATCGTTGCTTACAGTATGAAAGGATAAATAAAGCCAACTTTAGAAGTAAATATGATGCTCATTGCAGAAAAAAAAGTTTTTTTTTTCACAATTGTAGTTGTTATAAGTAGAATTAAAGTCAACTTTAGAGGTAAATATACCAAAGGATACATAAAGCCAACTTTAGAAGTAAATACGATGTTCATTCATCACTTGATCTCTCATTCAATTCCGCAATTTAATCTTTAGATGTTCATTGCAGAAAAAAAGTTCTTTCCACGTTTGCAGTTGTTACAGGTAGAATTAAAGTCAACTTTAGAAATAAATATACCAAAGGATACATAATATATTTTCTTATTTGCACAAATTTTCGAGAAAGGTCAACAAGTTCTCTCAATTTTTGAAAATGATTATATGAACGTTATATATTACAAGTTGTAGGATCTAGATGGCACCAAGAGGGGGGGGAGTGAATTGGTGTATTAAAACTTTTTCTACTTTTATAAATTAGGATAGTTATATCAACGGAAGCATACAGATGCAAATATAAGTAAGTAGAAGAAGAGGACAGAAAAACAAAAAAGCAAGCAAACACAAAGGTTTGTTGACGAGGTTCGGCCGAACTTCTGGCCTACGTCCCCGCTCCGGTCTTCTCGAACTCGAAATCTCCGGAGATCACTGAACTCCTTCTTCAAGGGCGAAGGGTCCCTTACAACTTCTCCTTTCTTTTCTAGAGGACAAGGAGACAACCTCTTACAAGTTCGCTCACGAACTCTCACTCCCTTCTATCCTGGATTCTTCACTCGAATCGCAGAAAGGGAACTAAGGTTTTCTTTCGCTGAAGCTCTCACTAGCTAATTTGCCAAAGTTACTC